>BJCM01093752.1:0-12303 GCA_018326385.1 Flaveria bidentis | reverse complement strand
GCCGGTTTTTTCAGGTCCGAACCGGGTACACCCCGTACCGGGTTGTACCCGAACCCCGGGGTCCGGGTCGGGTCCGTACCCGGGTATTTTGCCCATCTCTAGTCAGAGAGCTATACGACACATATAGCCCTATACGACCCCTTCCCCTATACGATGCGTATGAGGCTATACGACACGTATAGAAATTTTGACGTGTTGATTTAAAATATGATGATGTCTATTTAACCGGACCCTATATTAAATCAGGTTTTAAAATTTAAATAAATAAAACATATATAAAGTAACTAATATATCCCTCATTTAAAAGAGAATATTGGATGAAGTTAACGGAATGAACAGATATAATAAGATTTATAAACCCACATGGACTTAAATATTAAAAAAACAAACTATTAAATGAAATTAACAAATTTTCATCGAACCATCAGAAATAACTTTTAAAAGTTAATTAGTGTTTATAAAGTCTTTTTATATGAAAAATCATATTTCTAAACCTGTTATTCGCAAACTGCGTTAAATATCGAATCGAGGGTTTCCGTGGCTCATCCTCACCGGATCGATATTCGAAGGTATTTCCTATCAGATTAGCAAAAATTTCTGATATTGGTACATGTAAATTCGTTTATGTGTCTACACTATTCCAAAATCTGTATGGAATCAGTCTGCTTTTGATTATGGATCTGTGTTTTAACAATTTCTGATTAGGTTAAGCTAGGGTTTCTACCAAACTAGTATCCTAGGGCTTTTTAATTGATGTTGATTTGTTAAGCTGCTATTCATATGTACGATTTGTGAAGATTTATGATCTTTTGCGCTATCTGCAGTGATATACAGCCAAAAAGATGACTGGGAAAACAGGAGTACATCCAGATTGCAGAAATTCATCGAATCCGTATCATGAATGTTCTGAATATTGCTTCAAAATTATCGCTGAGGCCAAGAAATTGGCTACTAAAGATGAACCAGGTTAGTTTACATGTCAAAATGGAGGCTCTTTTCTAGTTTCTGTTGTTTTTCTTTGTGAATGATGATGTAACTTTTTAATTTTTAGTGTTCTCTGTCTCCCCACTTTAGTTATTATGAAGGGTTTTCTTGGTAGATTGAACAGTCGTGGTTCTCTAGGATCCACACGAAGTTGGATATGTTCTTAAAATGCAATTTACATGTGAGGGCTTTGTAAATTTTTGGAGAAAGTGAATTATGTAGATTGATTAAAAGTGTTGTTAATTGTTATGATCTTTTAGCTGGCTTGAAAGAGGAAACTAGAAGTTTTCAACCGACTTCAGTGCCAACATTTGTACAACCTGAACATCCTGATAATGATAAAAGTGAACCTGATGATCATCCAAGTGATGATGACAACAATGCCCCTGATGATCAACCACCAGTGGATCCCACTAAGCTTACAGGGAAACAAAAGAAGTTATTTGAATTAAGGCTGAAAATGGTATGTACCTTGTTTTTGAGTTGTAATAATATTTCATGACAATCTTTTTGTGTTGAATATTTATTATATGCATGTTTGTTCATATATTTGTAGAACGAGGCAAGGAAAGCTAACCAAAGTGCCATGGTGGCAGAAAAGAAAAGAATGGAAGGTCCACAAGAGTCTAGAGGAATTTCCAAACAGAAGTGGATGGACGAGAGGAAGAAAAAGATTGGGAAACTTCTAGAAACAAACGGGTTGGATATGAAAGAAGCATATATGTTAGATACACAGCAGATGGCAGAAGCGAAATACAAAAAATGGGAAAAGAAATCTGCTCCATCCGGTTGGGATGGTATGTGATTTTATATTCATTCATTCATTATCAGTGATTGATTAATAAGTAATAATTCTTGACTGCCTAAACTTTGGTTGATGTACTTCTTTTTCAACAGTGTTTAATCAGAAAACCTTGTATGATGCACACAAGAAAAGGACAAAGAAGATTGATGTTGACCTTGAAGAATACAACAAAATGAAGGAAGCAGATCCAGAATTCTACAGAGAAGCTTCAAGTCTGCAATATGGAAAGGTAAGTTCTAGAATTCATATTTTTCGAGTTTTGGGTATTATTATGAACCAAAATAAACATGTTTGTACAACAGGCGCCTAAAGTTTCAGAGGATAAGCTTGAAAGGATGGTGAAAGAGCTCAAGGACAAAGATGAGAAGAGAAATGCGTTTAGTAGGAGAAGACGATTTCATGAAGAGAAGGATATCGACTCCATCAATGACCGTAATGAGCATTTCAATAAGAAGATTGAACGTGCTTTTGGCAGATACACGCTTGAGATTAAGAACAATCTCGAGAGAGGAACTGCTTTGCCTGATTGATTTAGGTAAGTGCAACATTGCTTACATACTTTGCACGTAACAGTAGTTGAATGATTGCCATATGCGCTTTTGTTACAGTATTGTAAGTTCTTGAGGATTTGCAACAGATATGAGTGTAATGCAATGATAGCAATGAGTGTATTTTGGAATGATTTAAGTTAACACACTGCCTTACTAACATGTTGGGTATGCTTCATCATAAAACTGACCAAACCATCCAAATTGACTGGTTTGGCCTTTTCAAGATTTATCAAATTTGTTCTCTGTATGATTTATGGTTGAAAAACTGAGACTTGGAACGGCTATTCAACCGAATAGGACATCGATCTTTATCATCCAACTTTTCTCTGTTATTTTTGGATTGTGTGGTTCCTATTTGTCAAAATAATACAAACTGACGATTTCAAAACCACGGTGTAACGTGTTGTCCAACCATTTAGGTCGAGCGAATTAATTTTGACAGTTTTATTTGTCATTTTTAAAACCATAAACTCCTTGTAAAACTGGTCATACTGGACAATGAACATTTATTTGAGCATTCTATAAGCTGTCTGGGACTTTAAACACACTCATTGCCAGGTGTTGTAACATACATATCGATTGGTAGGTACCCTCGTCTTTTGTGTACAATTACGAACCAAATTTAATTAGTCTGGTAATATTGGTTTACGTTTAAAAATGATCATTAATGGTTTGCTAAAATAATTTACTTTCGTACAAGGATTTTCTTTTTCCTTTAGTTGAAAGAGAGATTCATACAAGGATATGATAACTTAAGTCGATTATTCAACCAAGTTTTATAATCTTACCACATTATTACTTTAACGACACCTCTGCCTCCTCCTAGAAAACCCCTTGCCGGCGATTCCGTCACCAAACAGACAGTCGGCAGCCACTCTCCCTTGTTGTCAACATCCAAACCAACCCTACGTAATCAAGCTATCATGATTCTCTGATATTCAAAATGTTATGTAGATTGTGTGGCTTAGACCTGGGTGTGGTGATGCAATGATGTGAAGACGAAGATGATGGCGGCTGCAAACTATTCTTCAACTGGCTTAAGAAGCTCAAAATCACGATTTAAACCCCCCACCCCACCCACATGCTTTTGAACCTTGATGAATGGTTTTTTTCGAAACAAGGGAGGGCGTGACGGGTGAAATAGTCAACATAGAAGAATGGCGGTTTGTGTGCTTCCAACAGTGTTTCCTTTGTCATTCTTTATAAACACTAACATTTCTTTATATTTTAGATGATAGCATAGCACCTTAAGCCTAAAAAGAGTGGAGTACAAAATTTTGGGCAATTAGAATTCAAATAGCAAGAAAATGGAAAAGAAAATTTCTTTACGCCTGTTACTTTTGATTGCAAGTCTATTGGAAATTAGGTTATGAAAGCAGGTTTTGTTAAACTTATATGTTTCTTAATTGAACATAATGCAATACTCTAACTGCCTTCATCTTACTCTCTTTCTATTACTTAAAACCCACTTTTTATACAATAAAGATTATTGATTTAAAATCATGACAAGTCTGACTTTGGCCTAGTCTGTAAAATTGATTTGTATGTGTTTTGATGTTGTACCTCATAAACATGAACGAGCAGGATGAATCAAGAGATCTGAAGGTGAAACACAAAAATAGCATTACAACCTTGAAGATATGGCACAATGGTAAACATCTGTTTTTGAAGAAATAATGCATGTAGAGTACAAATCAGCAACAACTATATGTAACCCACATACAATGGTTAGGTGCTGCATGAACTTGGCTGCAGGCCTTGATTGAGAAAGAAAATAACGTCCCAGTACAAGGTAAAAGCTTGTTACATAAATAAACAATTAACCACACATTTAATACACTAGTCCATTACTATTCCTCACTTTCAAGTTTCAATTGTCCTCATCTCACATCTTCGTCGTGATTAAATCAACTAACGAATAAAAGTGTGTAAACTAGCCAAACCACTAGTGTGGTACTCAAGATCAACTCACTAAAAGCTCGAATCAAGCTAAACTTAAACGAGAGTTCATTCGAGCTTAAGCATTAGCTTCCAATATCAAGCGTGGCTAATCTTGCAAACCTAAGCCTGCTATTGATATAACTTTACACCCCTAAACGAATTTAGCTCTCATTCTTTATATGTTAATGTAACTATCAGGTTTAATCTTTCAGAATCCAATCAGTTTTCAAGAATCCTGATTCAAAATTTGTTTTAAGTTTCTGATAAAAAAACAAACAAGATCATACACAAATATCTTACTCGTTAACATCACATTGTAATCAGGCATGATCATGCTGAAATGTTAACCACCAAAAGAACAACCCAAAATCCAAACAGTTCCTTCATAGAGAATTTGACCAGTGCTAAACAAGACTGTAAACCCAACATGTTTATTGGGTGAGTTTTAAAACAAGCAAATAGTTTGAGAGAATTAAAATCGACAAAATAAAAACAATAGAATCCAACCAGAGACACATGAAGAACCCAACATTATATACTACCACTAACTTCATTATAGAATAAATTTAGTTTACCATACTTGATTTTACTCAAATGCCCATGCATTCTCCCTACGAACCTCCTCTTCTTCCTCGGGTGTAAAATCATTCTTGATGTTAAAAGTCTTGCGAATCTCTTCAGGGGTTTTTCCCTTTATCATGTCTGCCACTGTTTGGCATGTTAGATCCAATAAGCTCTTGATGTTCAAATAATTAGCAGCCTGAATCAGAAAATTGCACCCAAATGAATCATTACCCAAAAAAGAAAAAACAAAGAAGGCAAACGAGATGATAATAAGAAACTAAAAATGTCAGCAAGAAACTTACAAACTGATAAAATGTAAGTCAGAATGCAAAATAAAAAGCAACAGATGCAAACATTGCAACCAAAAGTAAAATACAAGTAGACCAAATGACACAGCATCATGGTGCACAAAGTTTAAGTCCCTAAAAACAAAAATCAAGCTGGGAACAATAGTGTTATGTGAAAATCACACAACAAGCCATTTTCTCAGGTGGTGTTATACCTCTATAGCATGTTAAAGAACATATACTCTTATATCCATGAAATAAAGAATTCTTTGTTGCATATCTACTTTCACTAGCATATAACTTTATTTCAATCAATTTAGATTAGAAACCATGCCAATATGAAGCACCACTGACCACTCGAGTATCCACTTTCACTCACGTAAACATTTAGCTAGAAATTTCAATACATGGGTGATATTGACTTGGGTAGTATACTAAACAAATGCTTTCTTCATTTAACTTCCATTATGTAATCATAAAACAATGTAACTTTATTGTTTATATACTGATTTTGTATTTCATTTGAAACAGATAATCTTATAAATAATTTTCCTTCATGTGTATAAAGTCACTTGTAATAAAACCAAATATACTGTTTCATAAAGTAAAAAGTTTCTTTTTGTAACATACTACCATCAATGCAATGGTAAACAATCACGACCAAACAAGACAATTAATCTGCAGGTGCAAATAATCACCGTGCATCCCTAAAGCCTAATCTTAAAGGAAAGCCAATAATCACTAACCAACAAACAGCATGATATACAACGTTCACACAACTAATCTTTACGAACCAAAACCCCAAATAACATCCAAAAATTCTTCAACGAAAAACCTAAATTTCACAATTCATTACCACAGATCACGTATTATTTCTTTTTTCAAAGTTAATCGATAAGGATACAGAAACAACCGAACCAGAATAAGATCGAAGAGAGTGCTCTGATCCACTTTAACAAACTCAGCATCAAACGATTTCAGATCATCTTCAGCTGCCTTGTCGTCGGTCTTGGGCGTCTCGACGTGCTTCTTGCAGTACTCAATAACCTTGGAGAGGATCTTGCTGGTGACATTGGGGAGAGGGATGCTGGTGTCGGCACAGTCATCTTCGATCATATGTTTGATCGTTTGGGACTCCAACGCCACCGCCTCTTCGACCTCGAAGGTTTCTCCGTCGGAGCTTTTGAGAACGATGACCTTCGATGACGACGACATGATGGTGTCTTGATCGGTCGGAATTTGAACGCCGGTGGAAATTGGGGGAGAAACGTAACCCTAACCCTAACCCTAACCCTAACCCTAACCCTAACCCTCAGGATGGGATGGAAGCTTCTGGCGAGATTGCCGATGGGTGAAATTGGATTAGATGACGTTTGGACATCTTCAAAGGGTGTTGCTATTCTATGAATAACTATTAGTTTTTTATTTTTATTTTAATTGTACAATTTAGGTATGTTTGGTAATTTTTCATATTTGAATTGATAAGAGATTCGGTTGTTTGGTTTAAAGAAAAAATCCTTTTTAATTATTCAACTAGCCTATTAACCATTTAGTTTAAAAATATACCGAACAATTAAATGGATAAAAACACTATTGTAAAACAAAGCTCACACCTTCCATTAACCTATCGTTCCTTTCTTATCTTCCTTCACCCTCACACCCCCCAACCTGTGTTATCAACAACCTCCACGCAGGTGACGACCTCCACACCGTCAATTTTTTGGTGACAACATCCAGTCTGGCAATGCACGTTGTCATAAAAAATTAGCTAACTAATAACTTGTATTACGTTGTGGAGTCATTAATCCACAAGTGTTGGTGTACGTAGTGTCGCAAGGTAATACTTATTTGTAACATTAACAACAAATGTATTACATAAAAAATAATATAATTAATAAAACATTTGAAACAATTATTTAAAACCTGGTGGGGGAAAGAAAGCAAGAAGTGGGATTTCATATATATATATATAAAATATATATATAACATAACTTTAAAAACTCGAGAATCATGTGCAATACCTTTTCATCCGGCCCATAGGAATGTGAATATCATATCAAAATCAAAAATTCCTAACAAATTTTGGTAACATTAACTTTTTTTCCTCTATAACGAGTTTTTTAATCGGTTGTTACGACTACTTGTATAATAGTTTCAGCTAACGCACATATTGCTCCTGGAAATATATGTTTTAGCTTTCTATGCCTTTCCGAAATATTTGTGATTACGTTAGATGATGTTGAAACCATAATTTCTCTTGTAAAATTCATCATTGTATTTAGGACCTCATGAAACCATCTACGAATCGTTTTTGTAGAGTGTTGAAATCTTCTTATGAAATCGTTCATTATGTCCTATAACAATTAAAAAACATTGTCATATTCTTTTTAAAAAAAATTGAACTATTATTTTGCAACCAATTTCTTTGTTGAAAATGATTACACAATAGTACATATGCTTCACGTGAAAGACGCACCATCTCATGACATTGTGTAGAAGATCATTGTAACAACTCATGCGTATACGCATGACCGAACACTATCTCTTATCCTTTCAATTCTTCCTATGACTAACCGTAACCATTGCCAACAAAATATAATTAAAACGAAAATCTCATCCTCTAAATCAATATGCTAGTTAAAAACATCCATAAACATATATTTATCAAATACACTAATCAAAATAATTAAAAACATCCATAAACATATCATCCATCACATCCATCAAAACAATTAAAAACATACATAAACATATCATCCAAAAATCTATTCATCCAAAAAAAATACATGCATCATATCCAAAAACCCATAAACATATTATCTAAAAGTTTATTTATCACATCCAAAACACCATAACATTAAAAACAATCCATATTTCGCTCCAGCATTTTTGAACCAAATCTCACATGTTGACGGTTATAGTCACACTTTGATATTTCACATCAAACATGCCCCCACCCCAAAATTTCTAACTTGCCCATACATGCATCCAAATCATTAGACATATTGTGTTTTTTAATCAACATCTTTGCAATCTGAGAGAATTGATCCCCAACTTTTATTAACTTTTAGTTTAATGTTTACTTATCTTTTCATTTCTCCTTTAAAGATTTAGACCGAATGATTGACACCTTACTAACATCGATAGTTGGGATTTTCATTTATTTTTAGAACAATTAGATGACTTTTCACTAACACCTAATTTTAGTTGAGTTCAATCGATGTCATCAAGGCCATCTAATTTCGATTAGACACTATCAGAAGGTTGAGAAAGTGTTAAAGATGTCCCCCAACTATCAAACCTAGTGGAAGTAGAACCTAAAATAATTGAACACAAAGGTCGGGGTAAGAAATAAGCATACTTCTCAAAGCTTTTACATATGTGTTCAATTGTGTGAAAAATAATTAAAATAGTATAAGATTGTTGAAATATAATAGTAATTATGATTTAAAAACATTAACACAATACATGCATCTCTAATTGCCATTCTTCTTCCGACATGATAAATGTGTTTGTTACAGAATTATAAACATTGTTGGTTTTGTTTTTTAGCTTTGTCCAGGTGGCAAATTTAGCTTTTAAATAGTTATAGCGAATTTTCATTTGTCTTTGATTCGTTATAAAATTGTGTTCTGTTTTCAATTTATCTGCTACAGTCTTCCAAGAAATTTGCTTAAGATTGCTTCCTCACGTTCATGAAGAGTCAATTCATGGACACATGTTTCTAGAAAAGTTTTTTCAATCTCATCTTGCTTCCAGTTATTCCTAATCTTTTTTGAGCCATTTCTTCAAAAAATATAAATATGCAAAAAGAAAATTACTTAAAAACTAGGTTACAAAAAACTTTAGTAAAAACAAAAAAAAAGTATGTAGTATCAAATCAAATATAACTTTTATAAGCTAGAAACATATTGTATCAAATCATACATGATTTTAGTTAACTTTAACATATTAAATCAAAGCAAACATCTTGAATCAAACAAAACCTAACTTTCATAAACTATTAACCTTTTACATCAAAGCAAAAATGATTATAGTTAACTATATTTGGTTTAAATCAAACTTGAACATCTTGAATTAAACCAAAACATAACTTTAACTTCTTGAAACAAACCATAAATAACTTCTATAAACCTAAAAACATATTAAACAAAACCAAATATAATATTTGTAATCTACCAACATCTTGAATCAAAGCAAACCCAATTTTAACATCTTGAATCAAAGAAAACCTAACTTTAACATCTTCAATCAAACCAAACCTAACTTTAACATTTTGAATCAAACAAAACCCAACTTTCATAAACTATGAACTCTTTACATCAAAGCAAACATGATTGTAGTTAGCTATATTTGTTTTAAATCAAACTTGAACATCTTGAATCAAACCAAACCCAACTTTAACTTCTTGAATCAAACCAAAAATAACTTTTATAACCTAAAAACATATTAAATCAAACCAAATATAACATTTGTAATCACCAAAATCTTCGATCAAAGCAAACCCAACTTGCATAATTTACCAAAATCTTGAAATCCTATGTAGGACTAGTTATGGCTAGGCAATAGTTTCACAAGTTGGAGAATACAACACTTAATAGATCAAATATAGAACCATGCAAATGAAACAGTGAACAAAAGTAAGAACACAAGTATTGGTTTCAAGGATGATATATATTGCTTTCAAGTGTTTTAAAATTGTTACAATACTTAGTCCTATGACAAGTTGGAGAATACAACACTTAATAGATCAAATAGGAAACCATGCAAAATGAAACAGTGAACAAAAGTAAGAACACAAGTATTGGTTTTCAAGGATGATATATATTGCTCTAAAGTGTTTTATAATTGTGACAATACTTAGTCCTATAATTGGTTACATGAGATGCTTTATACTACAACCTACAGTCAGTCATACTTTGAAGGCCAGCTGGACACTATTCTAGACAACAAGATCAATGTAAAGTCAAAAGGCAGATTGTCTTTTGACATGTGACTATGGTATGTCATAGCTCACATCCTATTCTATTACAAAAATGATAAAAATACAAGATTGGAAAATTACAGACTCAAACACCATAATGTACATTTGACAAAGGTTTAGAGATAATCACCAAGTTGTATAAGTTGGTGAGTCTTCAAAGATGACAGAGGAAAGTTATTCAACATTTGTCAAAAGTAATGTTAGTGAAAGCATGTCTTCTCTGTTTTTGGAAGAAACCAGTCTTCAAGTTTTCCTAACTTGCCTTAAAGCTTTGGAAGACTTCACTTTTGTCTTTGAAAGATTTGTGTCTTTGACTTCAGAAGATCTGACACTTAGTGAATTTTCTTTGTGTATTGTCAAATCTTCCAGAGTAACTTCCTTGTATTTCAGAATGTGTGCTATTTAAGTCCAGTCATTGTGTCGTGAGTAATAAAATTTTTATAACTGTGAGGTTTTCATGGGGATATACACGATAAGGACTTTGTGTGATATTTAAGTCCAGTCATTGTGTCGTGAGTGTGCGTAAACCCTAATTCATGCATGCACCAACACTTTGGCAAAAACACACGACCAAGTGCTACCAACTAGTTGGTAAAGAAACAATACAAGAATTATTATCCCTAACTATAACTAGACCCTCTACAAATCTCTTGTATTCATATGCATAACCTAGCTCTCACTTGTATAATTCATTAATACACAATTCTTCACTTGGCTCCTGATGGATTTAAATATTTAATGTTGTTTCATTTATAACTAAAATACATTGTCAAAGCAAATCCACACACACACACACACACACATATATATATATTCGTTCATTAGTCTGCAATCTCATTGACTAGGGCGTACCTGGTCAAACAAACTAAGCTTATTTCTAAAGTGTTGAATTTCATCAACTTTGATAAGTTTAAAAAAAGAAAATTGCAAAAATGGTCCCTGTAGTTTGATCATATTGCAATTTTTGTCCCCAAACTTTTATAATTGCAAACTTAGTACAAAATGTTTCATGTTGGTTGCAAGTTTAGTCCCGTCGTTAGTTTTTGTTAGTTTTTAATGATACGAGGATTAAATCTGCAATATGTTGAAACCATATGTACTATTTGCAGGATTGGATATGGTCAACCAACACAAGTATTGTCTCTCAAACTCACTAAGTCATACTCGAATGATGATGTAGAATTCTTTAAGAGTTGATGATTATATACGAAGTAAGCAAACACAAGAAATAGTTTTCAAGATACTTGTATATATTATTTCTCAACTCAAAGTGTACAAGACTCTTACAAGCATACTAGATGAGTTTGCAATAAGAACTATATATACTACTATCTATAACCGGTTATAATAAGATTACCAACTCGAATTTATTACTAAACAAAAACTACATTGGTAGAAGTAAGGTATCTAAGATAAAATACTATCCTAGATTAGGTAGTCATGATAGGTCCATGACTTGCCTTTTTGTCATCAACTAAAGTTGGTAACTGTACTAACATATAAACAATAAATAGTGAGATAAAGTATGGTCAACTACATGGGTGTGGGAAAATGCGATGCAGTATATCAGAGGTTGCAACTGCTTGTCAGAAGGACCATACTTATATCAACTGGTTCATAGTAGGTTCTTCCGAAGGTTAAATGGCTTCGGAATGTAAGGCCCCGCTCCCGGGAAGCCTCACAGTTGGTTAATCCTCACAGTTGGTTAATCCTCACAGTTGGTTAATCATAGCATAAAATCAGTTTAATAACAAAAACATTGCAACAAAAATAATTATACATTCATTTAAAACTTAGAAACCATGTTGTATTCATACATTTGTCCTTTAACTGTAAACAAAACATAGTACTTGTTCTTAAATTACAATAAAAGATTTCATAAACATGAATGCCATCCATAGCTCCCCAAGTAGCTCCGTGGTGCCATCCTCAGCATCAGCATTTACCAGCCAACTATTATGCATAAAAGTCAGCTTTGCTGAGTGAGTTCTAGTTTTAGTTAAATAAGAAAATATAACTTTATCCATCATATAATGACCACGCATACATAATACATAACATTTTCATCTTAATAAGCATGTTCATTATCTTTCATTCTTTCATATCTTTCACTTCATTATAAACGAGATTGCACAAAGCAAGAGCTCCATGTTGATCGACAACGAATGTCGATCCCTGTTGGTACAC
>BJCM01093739.1:0-16072 GCA_018326385.1 Flaveria bidentis | reverse complement strand
ATATATATACACACATATATATATACATATATACATACATACATACATACATACATACATACATATATATATTTGAATTTGGGTAGATGAAGTTAAAAAGTTTAAACCACTAGTTGAGGTGAGATGTAACGAATGAGATAAAATGGGTGATGTGATGCTTACACGAAGATAAATTACATTTGACTACACCACATTACCTTAGCTACGAAAGTATTTACTAATGATCTTCAACTCAAGTGATTGAAGTAATTTACCCTTAAACTTTATTACAATAGAAGAAAGTCTTGAATTCAACTTGCATTTGTGACAAAAGAGAAAAAAAAGTTTTATGTTGGACTCCTACTTAAGTTGAATTTTATCTTAAAGATGGTCTCAGGTCAGAGAATGATAAAAAGAGACCAATGTACGAGTTTTTTTTAAGGGTGTGCTAACTTAGTATCCAAGATTTTATACTTGAGTAATGAATATGATCGAATGTTCTAATAGCTCGTCAATGATTTAATTAGCCGTTAAAACAGTTAACCAAGTAATTTCTGAATATATTGAAAATGAAATAAAAGTAAAATCCAGCTCAGATTCATTGTAATTTTGGATTTTGGCCTAATCTTATCAGCGTGTGATTACACCATACGCATATACAGGCGTATATCTATATCTATATCTATATATAAATATATATATGTATGGACGTATATAGATACAGCAAGGCTCTCTGCAGATCAATCATCTTCTTGTTGACGAAAAACACCCTGTAAACACCCCTTACTCCCAATCATCATCTTCTTCTGGGGTACGGGGTACCAAACTTGAAAAAGAGCTGAATTAGGGTTCAATTTGGTTTCACCCTATTCGAAACAGAGTATTTCAAGTGTTGTTGATCTCTTTCCGCAAGGTAATTCATCTCTTTTTGATTCATTGTTTGAATCTTGACATGATCGTGATGATTGAAGAAGATTGTTTTGTTTAAATTAGCTTTTAAAAGTGTCGGTTGTCTGGTTTGTACGGAATTGAACAATGTAGGTTTAATCAACTGCAGATCAGGTTCAGAAGTCGTAGATCTTTGTTTTAATTTGCTGGTTTCGATGAATTTCACTTCTTTTTTGTGAAAAGTTTAGATTTTGATCTGAATTTGATCAGCTCTGGTGAATTATTGAGTTGGTTATATTAAGTTTTCGGTTCAATTGGATCAATTTGTTTTAGGTGTCACGATCTGATTACAATTGAGATTAAAAAAAAAACAGTGATTTATGACCATTTCGCTTCTGTATTGACCTGCTAACAGTTCGAAATTATCGGTGATAGTTATGAATAACATTAAGATCAGGCTTTAAGTGTCCAGCAAGTTACCAATATGAGTAACATCTGATAACAATTAACACACATCCTCAGTTGTTATTACTAGAATGTCATCATCCTGAGTTTCATTTCTGCAGTGGTTTGTAGTTTTGTACAGCCTGTTTAGGAACTCACACAATGACATTCTTGTTTGCAGCCTTATCTGTCAACAGTTGTCTTCTTTGAGTGTCTAGAAACTTGATGCAAGACTATTAAATTCTCTGAATGTTCTGTAATGATTTTGTATTACAGTTAAAATGGTAATGAATAAGATAAATAAAAAGTTAAGGTTTCTTGCCAACTAATTGAAGTCTGCATTAAAGCCATAGAGACCCAATGTTTATCTCATGCCCATTGATAGCTTTAAGCTGTTATATATCTGGAATTTGATTTCGTGTTCAACAATGTTATCTTATTTACATGATGACTGATGACGCGTGTTGGAATGTTTGATGGTTTCACACTAACTCTGGCTTTAAGTCTCCAATATTTCTTTCCTATTTCATTCATAAATGATTTTCAACTAATTATCATCTTATTCATGGAATACAATGTACGCGTGTCAATATTGATATACACCCGTCAATTGAAGCACCGGCATTTTTGTATTTTACCTGAATATAGCATTTTTATAATAGTTTCGTAGATATTCATCTTTCTTTGCTAACTTTAAATTGAAGGGACTTGAATCTCTTTCTTGTATGTGTTTATATTGCATTCTTTCTTTAAGTTTCTGGTTATTCTTATTCTGCAGCAAAAAGCTTACCAATATGAAGGCACTTATTCTTGTTGGAGGATTTGGAACTCGATTGAGACCACTAACTCTTAGTGTTCCAAAACCGCTTGTTGATTTTGGCAACAAACCGATGATTCTTCACCAGGTATGTATTCTTATACATCCTAATTTTCTTAAAAAGTAAGCTTATTTTAAAGAAACTATTGAAGTTAATCTTGTATGTGTGCGATTTGCATCAGATTGAGGCTCTGAAGGCTATAGGAGTTACTGAAGTGGTTCTTGCTATCAATTATCAGCCTGAGGTAATTTGAAGCTTTTGTTCTTTTCATTTGAATACAATACAAGTCATATGTTAATATAAACTAAACTCGATAATATCTTGTTTGTGCAGGTAATGCTCAACTTTTTAAAGGATTTTGAGACCAAGCTTGGCATAAAAATTACATGTTCACAAGAGACCGAGCCGCTTGGAACTGCAGGGCCCCTGGCCTTGGCTAGAGACAAACTAATAGATGATTCTGGAGAACCGTTTTTTGTTCTTAACAGTGATGTTATCAGTGAATATCCCCTGAATCAGATGATTGCATTCCACAAGTCCCATGGTGGTGAAGCCTCTATTATGGTGACCAAGGTAAACTCGAGTTACTTTTGTAATCAGTTCTAGATATTATTCTTGTGAGTTTCATTGATAGTGATGGTTTTTGATGGAACTAAACAAGTAGGTGGATGAACCTTCAAAATATGGTGTGGTGGTTATGGAAGAATCAACAGGACAAGTTGAAAAATTTGTTGAAAAACCAAAAGTGTTTGTGGGTAACAAGATCAATGCTGGGATCTATCTACTGAACCCATCTGTTCTTGACAGAATTGAACTGAAACCCACGTCAATCGAGAAAGAAACTTTCCCAAAAATCGCATCTGAGAAACTACTGTATGCAATGGTTCTACCGGGGTTCTGGATGGACATTGGACAACCCAAGGATTACATCACAGGCTTAAGGCTCTACTTAGACTCTTTAAGAAGGAATGAGCCATCTAAACTGGCTACTGGACCGCTTATTGTGGGCAACGTTCTGGTTCATGAAAGTGCCAAGATCGGTGAAGGGTGTTTGATCGGGCCTGATGTCGCTATTGGGCCGGGCTGCATTGTTGAGTCAGGTGTCAGGCTTTCCAGGTGCACTGTGATGCGTGGGGTGCGGATCAAGAAACACGCGTGCATATCAAGCAGTATTATTGGTTGGCACTCGACGATTGGGCAATGGGCCCGGGTTGAGAACATGACGATTCTTGGAGAAGATGTGCACGTGTGCGACGAGGTGTACAGTAATGGGGGTGTGGTTCTTCCCCATAAGGAGATCAAAGCTAGCATATTGAAGCCTGAGATAGTGATGTGAAGATTTTGTCAATATATTCATGTTTTCAGTGGTTTAGTTCCAATAATGTGTTTCTATTTATGTTTCTTTGAGTGGGTGTTCTTTGCTTTTTATTTTATTATATTATATAATTATTATTTTTTTAATTTTAGACACTAGATGCAAACAATTAATTGTTAAAAGGGTTGTACTTTATGTATTATCAATGACCTGTTCACTTTTTATTCTATGCAAGTAATTGTTAAACTTTCCTGTATACTAGATATGTTTGTTTAAGTGTTATTATCCTATAAATTCATCATTTGAAGGAAAATCCTTAATTATTCGGTTTTCAAACTCTAAGCAAAAGGGTATCATAATCTTAATAATTTGCAACCTATATCTAAATATGTGTTTAACATTTTATGTTATGGCAACGAAAACTTTGAAGATTATTTGAGTATTGCAGACAAATATATACTCGTGTAGCTCTTTATAGTAATTGATCTTAAAATTTTGGTCGTTTTTGCCCTTTCTTACCGAATAATCTAGTTTCAAGATTTAAGCTTGTGTAACTCTTTATAGTAATTCTTTCAAGATCTAAACTTGCGTAACTGTTTATACTTTATAGTAAGTCTTAATGAAAAGACTAGTAAATACATTAGTTTCATTTATTTTTATTTTTTTGTTTTTCTAATAAAAAGTATTTTGATCAACAACTAAAACTTAATGGCCATCAACTTCAACATTCACAAGTCTTACGCACTTATAAACAGTAAGAAAGCATATGTGTAAAGTTTGAAATTTGGTGGCTAAAGGTACAATATGATCTAACCATGATGATCATTTGTGTAATTAACTCTAAAAAGTATCTTGAACATATTAATAAAAGCACAAAACATACACACATACACAATGCTTGTCTAAATAATGAATTGTATGGCATATGAAAAGTTTTTGGCTACACCAATCTCTCAAATTTTCAGTGTACCTCCCTGAAAATAGCAAAATCAAAGGTATCTTTCTAGTCTTTAGTGTGAAAGAAAAGGAATAATACTAATAGAAATGGGATACGTTTAACACAACCTATGAAAATTAAAGAATTGTACATTTATACCTAGTATTACATGAAACCAAAATAGTATTAAGTAATATTCTCAAGGGACCAAGCCTCCACAATTAGACATACATCCAATAACCGATCTATGTTCAGGACCGAGCCTAACCCAGGATCTTTAAATGAACGAGGACTTAAGCGTTGTCAACAAGCTCAACGGCGTTTTAAGGAACCTGTCTTTTGGGGTCAAGTCCGTGACAAATCGTGCATCTAATGTCATAGTATGCCATGTTTAGTATGCCAATAAATTCAAATGTACTATCAACAAAACAATATTTACATTCAAGCACATTTACAATCAAATGGTGGCCAACAACCAAAACATGACATACGAAGAAACAGCCAGAAGAAACCATGCGACGAAGGCCAAAGCTACCGAAATCTGAAATGTGTTACATGACAATGTGGCCTTTGATCGGCTGCAGATATCTGTGTCTTTGATGAACACAACCATCACTCCAGCCGATGAGCAAGCAGCTGCAAGTGATAGAATCGCGGTCACCTGTGTACATATCATAATAACCAAACAATATGTCATCATATGAACATCAAGTTCCAGAATTCAAAATGGAATTTCACATAAACACAATATATGCAATATGAAAGGCACATTTTAACAGAAAATGAGATGAAAGATTATACAGATTATTATGATGGTGATAAGGTTGAATTACGAACCCAATCGCCAATCAGAAGGAGACTCAAGACCATGTGATTATGCAGATCTTTCTTTAACCTTAGAGCATGAATATCAAGACAAGCAAGCCCAAAACTCCACATAACTTGAAGTCCCATTGCTGCAATCAGAAAGCTGAAATCAAACAATAACAAGTTAAAGCATTTACACCTACACATATAAGCAAAAGACTCTACTCAAGTTAGAGCTAGCAATTTCAACCACTTATGACCGAATTGATACAGGTTAAGTTTGATCTCAAAAAGACTAATCAAAAAGTTCTCTAACAAGTCATAACTGTCGAAAGTATCCCAAAACTTCAATTTGTGATCCAAAAATCAAGAAAGCAATTTTCTTTAGAACGACTAACTCATACACCCTCAACTACCTCTAAAGAAATACATTTGCTACACATGTTATTGATACTACAAGGCTAAAAGACCTTGGTATCAAGAAAGCAAGCATCTTTACAAAACCCTAGAATGAAATTCATCCCTTGATGTTCTAATCAAAAGCTATTAAACTGTTCATAATTTTAAACCAATTACACACAACAAGATCAGAATCCCACTTGAGACAGAAACAACAACAAACATAATCCAAACCCCAGATCAAGAACCACAATAAAACTCCATAAAGAACATCAAATCTACAACTTCTTGTATGATAAAGATTAAAGAAAGAGAGATATACCAGAAGGAAGTTGCAGTAGAGAAGCCAGAAGCAGAAGCCATAACAACAAGAGAAGCTGCAGCAAATAAACACTGACCCACCCTCAACACAAGCCCACTGATCTTCCCGGGGCTACCAAACAACGATTTCATCTCTGTTTTTTGGATCGAATGATCGATGAACAATTGAAGTTGGATCTTGATCTTGTGCTACATGGATGATTGATTGGTGTTCTTGATTGTTGTGGTTGTTAGAACATTCCCACAATTGTAGACCCCTCAATCTGCAGTCACTTTTCGAAGAATTTGCAAACAGCAAAACATTTGTTGTTGGTTCTTTTTAAGAGATGATTATAATGCACACGCAGTGTTGTCTGTGACGTTTGTTAATTGTTTAAGAGACAGTTTTGACTTTTCGAGATAAAAGATTGAATTGTTTACTCAATTTTATGACCGTGAAAGTGATTATTGGTTTGTGGTTTCGGTATAGTTGGACTTATTCTACAAACTCGTGTCGTTTATCGACTACAATTGGTAACCTCTAAACTCTAAAAAGAAGGTAAAAGTTAACAGTTTTTCGTTTGTTATCACTGATAAATTTGTAGTCTAGGAGGATTGATAATGAGTCCGGTGTAAGACACGTAACTAACTCGTGTAGTTGAATGAGGTTACCTAATCTTGTATTTGTCATAAAATAATTAAAACTAATCTCACACCTAATAACGTTAGACTATGGGATACAGACTTCTATTCATTCTTCTCTATTATATGTCACGTCAGCGTCACATCATACTTCATTCTCCTTCCGTCTATCCAACCTAGTGTAATCTTTTATGTTTCTCTTCACTTTAAATAATAATAATAATGATTTTTAATTGTTGAAAATATTACATAATAAATAAAAACTACCATTAATTCTACATAAAATAATACCAGTTAAAATTAAATAAAAACACTCGCCAAAACTAAAAACGTTACACGATTAAAATTTAAAAAATATAAAAAAATACAAATTAGACATTAGAAAAGACAACCATATATTTTTATTTTTTGTTTTATTCTCAAGAACGCTTTGTCAAATAATAAATCAAGGAATGGTCTATCTTGCTCAAACCATCCAACTAAGGCGGGCAACATGGTGTTCCCCGCCTGTCCCATGCACCAACTCACTTTACCACAATGGAACAACCAACCGCGCGGTCTTATATTATTCATTTTGAACATTTAAGGTGTTTTTTCATGGCCCATAAAAATTGAAGTATAAGAACATCGTATTTGGATGTCCACAAGCAAGCCATTTTTACATCTATACATTTCAATGTGAAAATATAGCTGTAACCGAATCAAAACTCACACTTCATTAACCTAAAGTGGATTCACATGATCAATATTTTACTTGCATTCTAAAAGTCAAAACTCCAGATGACAAAGTGAAAGAAAACCATCTTCAAACGGAGAAGAATGATACCAGCATAGAATACGGTATTAATGCTTCTAAGTTCTAACATGAATATCAAAACCAATTAGACCCATACAAGGCTTAGCTAAACACCATTTCCATCCCTCCCAATAATAATAATAATAATAACAAATCACCAACTGCTAACTCTGATCACAGGCCGGTTCGCCTAATTCACGAACACATTAGATGCCGATAAATATACCATTACAAGACTCAACGTCGCAACAAGATGACGTTTCAATTCTGGGGAAAATGTCATTTAAGCTTGGTGAGTGAGGTCTCGGTGAGTATAGACAACACCTTTATCGTTATCCACCACTTGTCCACTTCCTCTGGCAATCCTGAAATCGACAAATATAATACATGAATTCATTTGTTTTGTGGAAATGCTTTTCTAACAAATAAAGGAAAAGTGAAATGTGAATAATAGTATACCAGCGTGTTGTAAGCAATCCTTCAACACCTACCGGCCCACGAGCATGGATCCTGCTTGTACTTATACCAACCTGTAACAATTACTATGTGTTATATTAACTAATGAGGAAAATGCATTAGCTAGCAATTAATATATAGTTTAAAAAAAGGAGTATTTACCTCTGCACCCAGACCAAAGCGGAATCCATCACTAAATCTTGTGCTTGCATTGTGCAATACAGCGGCGCTGCAAAATGAAACCAACCAGATGATGCTTTAATTGTGAAATATCCAAAATTTTGGTCATGCTCATTATTCACAAGACAAAAACCTGTCAACTTGACGAAGAAAGATGTCTGCAACGTCACGATCTTGGGTTACGATACAATCAGTGTGCGCACTGCAAGTAAAATCAGTCAATATAGAGCCCTATAAGCATCATATTAAAAGAATAATAGAAAAGGAAATATAAGGTACAAAGATAAGATTTTGAAGTGGAGAAGATGTATTGCCTTCCATGTGTGTGTATATGATCAATGGCAGCATGCACATCATCCACAATCTCAATGGTGCAAGCCAGTGAACCATACTCATGATGAAATGAAGGCGCTGCTGGAAGATTAAGCATGGAACTCGCCCGTGGACCACCGTTGATGCTAACACCTGAAAAACAATATGTTCATATAATTTCGAATGTTTGTGTGATGGATCGTTAAGGAGTTCCATACCTTTAGTTTGGAGTTCAATAAGAAGCTCATTAACACCACCATTCTCCATCAGATCCTTGTGAACAAGAAGTGTTTCCTGGTTACAGAAGAGCAAACATATAGTTACTTGTATGTTCATTCTACATTCTATTATACAGGTACGAGGGTATCACAATTTTGAAAAATAGAAATATACCATAGCATTACAGGCTGCAGGATAATCTGTTTTTGCGTCCGACACTATGCTCTTTGCCATTTCCATATCAGCAGATTTGTCAACATAAACATGACAAACTCCATCTGGAATGTTAAAAAATAAATATTTGCCACGTCATCCTGCCTCTTTGGTACCTATAAAGAATGTAAGAACATGGACTGTTTTGTCTTACCAGCATGACCTAGAACAGGAATTTTTGTTGAAGACTTGATTTGAGAAACAAGTTTATTGCTGCCTCTTGGAATCACAAGATCGATAACATCATCAAGCTGAAATGAATTTATAATTGCGTATTATTACCCATACTTTAAGTAGAGTAAGGGGGAACTATTATATCAAACAAACCCATCTTTATATACAACCAACCTTAAGCAATTCAGGAATCTCATCTCTAGATGTCACAAGCCCAATTAATCCTCTACCAACTTTTTCTGGTATGGCTGAAGTAATAATCTATAATGTTGGATGGAAAAGAGCAGCATTAAGTTAAAAAAAAAAAGGACTGGTGTAAGAAAGAAAAAGAATATATACTGGTTAATTTACTTAAAAAAGAGACCTTGTGCAAGATTGCATTGGACCGTCTAGCCTCCTTTCCGCCTTTCAATAAGAGCCCATTTCCAGTTCGTATTGCCAATGATGCTATCTGTACAAATTGTAAAAAAAATTGAAATTTGCATTAAAATTGTAAAAATATATTTGCAAGTGAAATGCATATTTAGATATTATCACATATTCTAGGTATGGCAAAAACACACCTGAACTAGCGCATCTGGCCGAGATTCAAAGATAACAAGAAGAACACCCAAAGGAGATGATGTCTTATCTAAGATGAATCCAGCTGATAACTGGATGCAAAAATAGTTATTCAAGAACATAAAACTGTTAAAAGAAAGCCAGCAATAAATCTTTTGTATCAAAATGTCAATTCCTAACCTCTGTTCTCTTTAATATCTGTCCAATAGGTTCCTCCATGTTTGCAAGCACACGTATGGCTTTTGCAAGACCAGCGACCTATAAAATATGGTGTGTACATGAAGTAAAAGAAATTCAAAAAATAAAAAGAAAGTTGGGGAGAAGCATAATGACTTGCCTTTCCAGGCTTGAGAGCCAATCGGGAGACTAATGATGTTTCATATCCAGCATCTTTGGCAGCATCCACATCAGCTTCATTTTCATGCGCAATCACTTTCTCATTTGCTTCCAAGGCATCGGCTATATCAAGTAAAACCTTACTTCTTTCTTTTGCAGGCATGGCCTGCATTCATTAAATTGAATCAATAATGCATTAAAAAGTATCAACATTTCATGCGCAAACCCATTTATGATAATACCTGAAGGCGTCTAGAACTTTCTCTTGCAGCAACTGCCATGTCACGTGCATTCAGCTCTCCATTTGAGACCCACGTGTGAGCATCCTGATGAAATAGTGTTCCAATGCGCTGTCCTTGGAGAACTTTTACAATATTGTCCCCAGCAAACCCACTACATTTTAATATAAGATTAGATATGAAGAAACAACAAGAAGACCACACATATAACACAAGTAGGATCATATGCATACCTGGTTATAACAACAGGAATGCCGGCCTGTGAAGCATAAACAGCAGCTTTTACTTTAGCTGTCATTCCACCTCTTCCTAGCCTTGATTTGTCACCAAAAGTAATTGTATTCTCAAGTTTTTCCTTAATGTACGTATGAATTAACTTTGATTGCGGATCACTAGGGGGCCCACTGTAGAGACCATCTACATCACTTAATAGCACAAGAAGGTCGGCTTTTAACTCCAATGCTAATAGAGCTGCCAAACTGTCATTATCCCAGAAAATTCCAGAAGAATCCTACAATACACACATCATTACAGTATAGCATAAGCATGTATCAAATTTAGTAAAACTTCTGGACCAAAATGTTAAACACACCTCATATGGAGCTCGACGGGTGCTAACAGCATCATTTTCATTAAATACAGGAATAACCTTATAAGACAATAATGAATCCACTGTTTCAGTAAGTTGTTTCCTAAATTCTGGACTCCTGAAGTCATTATCAGTCACAAGAAGCTGAGCTGATGTCACATCCAGCTGCAAACACGATAGGAAGCATCTCATTTCAAGATTAAATTCAAACATTATAGAAGTGATGATGAGAAATTAAATGAAATTGGCAAAGCAAAAGAAGTGCAGGATATATATTGAACCTGACTGAACAATGTATCATAAAGTGCCATGAGACCATTTTGTCCAACAGCTGCACATGCCTTACCGTCAAGCTCAACTTGTGGTTTCTGGAGGTCAGCAAAGCTTCAAGACATAACATATATCAGTCACTGATATTTTAAACCAGATGAAAACAATCATTTCTACATCTATAATCCTTGCTGCTCTTTTACTTTCTTTCACGTCTATGTTAACTCAGTTAATGATAATACATCCAAACTCCAATGATTAGAGATCTAGACTTCTTTTTTAGGTAATTAATCCACTATCATGGTTAATATTAGTTAAAACTGGGTAGCTTTACTATTTATGCTTAAATGAGAGGATTTACTAAATATTTTATTACTTGATTAACATGAAACGCATTCATAGCATTTCCTTCCATTTTCATTCAAAAAAGTAATCCAACTTACTGATATTATAATTACAGAAATTACAGGATCATATCAGATTTAAGAAAACCGAACCAACAGATATAATAGAATAATAGAAAGAACAGCTGTAAAGATGTGGAATTGTTATAAAATGTAACAACTAAGAGAAATTCAGTAATAAGCAGCTTCCATGCAAATTAAAGTTTTATGTTGCAGTTAATCATGTAAATACCTGCTGTGGACTAATTTTCTGTATCTAAGCCGCTGTCGACCAGCACCAACAGCACCTGAAGAGACCAAGATAACCTCGAATCCTTGAGAGTTTAGTGTTTGAAGCTGCATTTGGAATATGACATTTTTATAGTAAGAAACTCAGAATACAATACACTCCATAAATACTTTAATAGAAGTAGAGGAAAAATGAAAAACAATACAGAATTACTCAATACTAGAAGAATGAGATCTGATAAAACATACCTGTTCACAGAGAGCTCCTAGTCTTCCAAGTGCAAGTCTGCCGTCCTCTCGGGTGACTACAGCTGTCCCTACCTTTGAATAAAAGATTATCAGTTCATAAAGTCACGCAGATAATCAAGTATATGAAGATTTGGCATCCAATACTCTACTTATTCCCTTAAAAAGTTATGTTGGCTCGTAAAAACTTATAAGTTATAAAGGTTTCAACAAATAGTAGATTTACACGGACAGAACATTGAGCAGTATAAAGTTAACGCACATAAAGGGAGGTAAACTGATGTAATAAATTCACATGATCAATTCATTATTTAATCCATGATTTTGTATTTATATTAACCACAATTATTTAAAAAATGATAAATTATGTTTCTTTTTCATTATAGCAGAAGTATGTTTGGTTGTTGATAATGTCTACACAAAAAATGCAATCAACTCTGCTGAAAGTCAAAGCTGGTCGGTCAATGCCACATCTTGTTTGCAGTCAAGCTCACAGATCATTTCCCTCTTTAGCATGACAAGAGATATCAACATACTTCTGTGCATAACCGTTAATAAAATTTCCTAATCATTATGTTTCGTGGACACATCCGGACAAACACATTCATATTCCAGCTAGTCAGCTACTTTCTATATAATGTATAGAGTTCACATAGTCAGAAGATAATAGCCATTACAAACACATTTACAATAACCATCATTACCAGACACCCGGACAAAAATAATTTCATTCATTCTACCCATAAATACTAGGAACTGCATAAAGAGTAATTTTATATTTTTTCCCTTCTATGAGGAGCCACAACCATCAAACTTAGATATTTGGTAATCATAAATAAATTTCCTAATTCAATGAGATTGATTGTAACCCTGAAAACACATGCACTTGGCATCTACTTTTCATAAAAGGTATGGCATAGTTGTTGACGGCACAAGGCACACCCAAGGTGCAAAGGTTGAGCCTTGGGACTAGGCGCAAAGAGCTTAAAAAGCGAGGGCTTTAATAAGCGAGACAAATGGTATAAAAATACCATTTTTAGGGGTTTTAGACAAATAGTATAAAAATACCATTTTTGGCCGGAACTTGCCCTGAAAATCCGTCTAATCGCGGGGCTTTTGAAGCAAGGCAACAAGGTAGCGATGGGCCGCACCTGAGGGCCTAGGCGCACGCCTTGTGGGTTTTTGACAACAAGAGATGTATAGGGTTCAGATACCATATGAAAACCAACATTACTGTACATTTCCTACATTTATCAGATACCAAACACCATAACAAAAAGATTTCATTCATTCTACCCATTAAGATTAGTATTGCATAAGAAGTAACGTTATATTCTCTCTGTGCTATGAGGAGCCAATCCTCATCCAATGACTACAAAAACACTTGCTACTTTCAATCCATCTTCACCCTTGAGAAATATGCAACCTTTAACAATGATCCACAAGCAAAATGACAAATTCCCCAAGGTTTAGCTATACAACTAACATCATGAAAACGTTATGATAAAAAAAACTACACCAATAAGCATACAGGAATGAAACAGAAAACTCAAAACCGGTGAACTCACCCAAATTCTAATCAACTCGATTAAAACCCTTGCATGACTACTCAATCAACACAACCACAACCACAAATCACCAATCAACCAAATCCAAACCCCAAATCAACAAATGCAACACGAAAACCACACATCACACGATTCAACGATTAAAACTTCACGAGAATCATACAAATCCAACAATCTACCCAACCACAACCGCCAATCACCAACAAATCCACTCAAAAACGACAAATTAATCAAATCAACACTCACCTTGATTACGATACGCTTAACATCCTTCAAAAACCCTCGAGTTGGATCAATCGCAGCCATTGTTAAGGTTTTACAGATGAGGAAACTCGCAAACGTAGGGTTTGAGTGTCTGCAAATCGATATTTGCGCTTATATATAGATATAGATATACAATAGACGCACAAAGTAGTAAAAGAGCTTGAGCTTGACTAACAACAATGGGCGATTATGATTGAGGTTATGATGATGATGATGATAGGGTGTGATTTGACACACGGATCGTGATTTATGTTTGGTGTTCAGATTGTGACACGTTGTGATGATTGTATCTTTGATGGTGGGATCCAGGGTTTTGTGTAGGGGTGCGGAGTATCGGAGTATATCCCTTTGAACAATGGATTTTCCTTATATTGAATGCACCTATTAATATCTTTTTATTTGGTATTAATTTAATTAATTTAATGTGGTAAAGTACAATTATCACATGGAAATTATGTGTTTATTTAGGTGTTTTTATTTTTTTAAAACTAAAATATCTACGGTTTGCGGATTATGTTTGTAGCCATCTATAAAAAAATAGTGGATTAAACATCTGCAGTTTGTAAAAAAAATATTATTTGATTTTTAACTTCTACATACTATCAAACCAATTTGACCAGCTGATGGATGCGGTTATCATACTTTGTAGGTTTAAATATATGACAATGAGCGATTCTCACCTTTCTCTAAACTGGCATCACCGCCATCTGTTCTCTCCTCACTGTAGCGATACTCCCTTGCGTAGTGATACTCCCTTGAGAATCTACAATCAACGACGACAAGTACTTCACCACCACCAAATCAGAGCTCGTACTAGTTGTTGTTGTAGCAATACTCCTCGAAGAATCCACAATCGACATAAATTGACTGCTAGCTGTCTGGTGATTTGAGCTTTGGGAGATTGGTGGTTGATACGATTTGGTGTTGGTGGTGATTGATAGGATCATGGTGATGGACTTTGGGAATGAGAGGACTTTTTTGAGTGAACGTTGTTCAAGGAGTAATGGGTTCCAGTTGGGTGTCACTAGCTGCAACACCAATGGGCGTTGATGATCTCATTGATGGTGAGGGTTTGGGAGGTGGCTCGAAGAAGATGTTTGAAAAGATAATAGGTATGAATTGATAATAGGTTTAAGAAAAGGTTTGAAATTATGTTTATATGTCTGCATCAATAAGACTATGCGCAAACGTTTTTAGTGAAATCTATTTGAAAAGAAAACACTAATGTATGCGTGTGATTTGCGCGGCGTAGACAAAAGATGTTTTGCATATTTTTTTTAGAAAACAAACACCATCTTAGTCATTGGAAAATATCAAATGATAACTTATGAAAAAATTGTTTTTCATGAGTACTTTAGGATATTTTTTTTTCAATATGTTTACATATATGTGAATATGTATAAAATATAGAATCAATTTACACATGTGTAAATGTATGTACATTTTTTAAAGTGCTCATAAAATTAAAAGTTATAATTTATTTGTTGTGAGAACTATAAAAACTTTTTCTTACACATGTGTAAATATGTGTAGATAAAGAGAACAATGTTACGTATTTGTTACAAATGTCTAAAGAAAAAGTTCTTAAATGTCTCATAGAAATAAAAATTCATAAGATAACACTCTCCTGATAGTTATAATATATATTTTAGCTTAACCTAAAAATGTTTGCATCTCTACTCTTTCGGATATGATGGTAAAAATATCCAAACCAATGTACTTGAGTTATGTCTTCAACTGAGCTAATAGTTAGATAGTGACTTAGTTTTTGTGTTTAACAAAGAGTAAATCGTTTGACCCTAATTTTAAAACAAATAAAATTTATAGTAGATCTTATAATCCTAGTTTATGAAAAAGATGAATTAGAGTTTGAAAAGGGGATGAGAATGAGCCATCAATCAACAACATATATAGGATGATTTATCCGATCACATCATAATGTAAGTCCTCGTTCCCGGGACGCTCACAGCTGGTCAATCATTGCACATAAAACATATAACTTATGTTAACTTTACTAAAACATAGCAGCGAAATCATTTTTAAACAAACATTTCATTTCATATAAATAATTGCTTTTGCAAAATAATACAACATTCATTACAAAATATCATTTGTTCGCATTACAATGCAAAAACATCATAATTATACAAAATGGATGCCATCCAAAACAAGCCAAGTAGCCATCTCGTTCCTGTGACATCCGGTAAATTTCCGTTACCAAACTCCGTTAGTTCCGTTAAGTCTTGCATACACGTGTCGTAAGCACACACTAGTTGTCGTTTAACGTTGGTGACCTAATAATAATTAATAATGTTACATTATTGATAATCTAATTGATTAGATGATTATTGTGTTATGCTTATGTGTTTACACAATTGAAATGTTAACGGTGAAAATTAATCGCGTAACGTGGAAACGTGTGTATTATTTCGTATGTTTGTGTTTTATAAAGATAAAAATATATAATTGTTACCATGAGTTTATATGT
>BJCM01093731.1:0-12234 GCA_018326385.1 Flaveria bidentis | reverse complement strand
ATTAAACTCATTTACTACTTAAAACCTGCGAAGCTCACCAACAATTTTGTTGACCGTTTTGAGCATGTCTTTTCAGGTAATCATGATAGCTGAAGATCTAGGAGTGCTGCCTTGTAGAGGAGACCCTAGGATGCATTTTGAGACTAAACATTTTGTACAAACTTATGTTTGTAATTATTGTTGTAGTCTGAATTGTTACTTGCATGTTTGACACTTGCTCCCGGGTTGTGGGAAATTAAACTATGTCTTACTACTTGATTATGTGATCCTTTTGTGCTACGCTTATGGCTATGTTGTCGTGAATATTGACTAACACGAAACAAGTCTCCATTTGTGTTCGGGTGATGTCATGACACGCTTGTCATCATACTTATATTGCTTCTCTAACGTATACCATGTGTTATGACGATCCCGTCTCGTTACATCCTCGTGTTTCCACTTTAGCGGGGGTGTGACATGATAACTCTTGTCCTTTGGGTGACGATGGAGAGGATGTAAGTTTCTATGCATTATAGACTTCTAAGAAATCTTCTCAAAGTAAGTCAAGAAAAAAGAAAGGAAAAACTAATGATCAAAGAGACATATCATTAGTAAAGTCTTCATCAAATAACAATCAAACAGAGTCCATAATTGTCATTCAGGACTCTGAAAACAAAAAACAGCTTTTGTAGCTTTCAACTCAAGTTTTCAAGCTTATCTTGGAAGATCATTAACCTCTGCCAACATTTGCCACTAGGACTTGGAAGAACTGCATCTAGATGTAGTGAAGGAGATGGACCTACAATGGCAAATGGAAATGATTTCTTATAGAGCCAAACAATATCTGAGGATAAAGAATAATTTTGCTACTGAAAGTAAATCATCAAAGATTGGTGTGATAAGTCAAAGGTAAGATGATTTAAGTGCAATCTCTATGGACACTTTTCTAGAGAATGCAATCAACAATCAAATCCTGAGTTAGCACATCAACAAAAACATCATTTTCAGCAAACACCATTATCACAAAGACCTCTCAGGCTACCACAACTTACCAACTCTTCTCCACCGGCCACTAATACAACAACCAGAACAAGTAACGGCAAAGAAACTGGGCTGATCATCCTTCAAGATGGAACTTGTGATTGGAGTATGTATGAGAACGAAATCTTGGAAGAAAATCAAGCCTTAATGTAGTTCTAGCCATGGCTACTGAGGTAAAAGATAGGTTATGTTCATCAATATGTGTTGAGGAAGTTGAAAGATATAAAGGCCATGTTCAACAACTAGCTGATAAAGTTAAAGAAACAATGATTTTGAATGAATCTGATGTAAGAGAACATAAATTATATCACTTAAAAATTAACTCTTTACAAAAGGATTTAGATAAAATTGTTTCAATTTAAAGGCACAAGTTGAGCATCTGACCACTTCCTTAACTAAATCCATGGCTGATCATGCATTAACTAAAATGAAACATCAGAAGTTTCAACTTTCATCTCAGCAATATGAGAAAATTTTAAATTCTTATATTTAATCAAAAGACAAGTCTAGGTTGGGGTATAATGTTGTGGCACCACCTATAAACAATAATTAAACACCTTTTCCTAAATCAATGACAAATAACTTGTCAAATCATTTTGTGCCAAGCACCAATTTTAAATCAAATTCTAATCAACAAGATATTCATATTAGAACTAAGGTGAATGAATTTGAGTCTTCTGAATCAGAAAAGATCAATCAAAAGGATGCATAATTTGATTTTGATGAGTGTGATGACCTGGATGATTCTGATATAAATGATGATGACCTATAGAACAAGGGTAAGAATTTTGTTTTTGAAACAAACATTCCAAAAGTTCTTGAAGAAACAAAGTTTCAATATCATCCAAAACAAAGAAACATGCTGAAGACTATTTTCAAGAGAATAGTTCAGCTAAATGAAGGTCTTCAAGATCTACACTAGCAACAAAAACCTTCACATGAAGTAATTGAAAAGTGTGCCTCTACTGGAGAAGTACACAAAGCATCCGTGGAAAAAGCAAAGAAGAAACTATTAGCTGATCTTCAATAGAAGAAACCTTCTTCAGTACATGATCTGCGGAAGAAGAAACCTTCAATAGAAGATCTGCAAAAGAAACCTTCTTCAGTAGAAGATCTACGAAACAAGAAACCTTATTGAGTAGAAGATCTGCACATGAAGAAACCTTCTTTAGTAGAAGATCTGCGAAAGAAGAAACCTTGAGTAGTTCATACTGTTTCAGAAGATGATCTATGAAATGGAAAGCCAACTACAAACAAGTCAACTACAAAACTAAAAAAGGATGCTAAGTCTCAGAAGTTGACAAATAAGAAGACAATAACTGATTCGGAAAAAAAATAAGAGGAGATGTATTACAAATGGTATGACATGAAGAACCATAATACTGATAAGTGTTACTTCAGTAGTTACTATTCTATTTGCAATATGAACAATCACATGAAGTCAGACTATTACTTCAACAAACATTGTGCTATTTGTAATAAAAATAACCATTCAACTCAGGAAATGTTATTTCAACAAAAAGAACAAGACAAAAGAGCACAAAGAATAGACAATCACAGAAAGATGAATCATACACTCAATCCACTAATTGTGAAAAGGATTTAAAAATTAAGAAGCGTCAACAAAAACAAAAGCAAAAACCAAATGAGAAAACATTACTAAAAAGGAAAGAACAACATTCTAGCAATCAAAAACAACTCACAAACGGATGGATTTGATTGAAAAAGAAACCAATGCTGATGATGCTTTCTTTGATAATTTTGAAAAAGGAATTCATGTACCTCATTCAAAATCAAAAGATAGTGACACTTTCAACAATCAAAAATCATTATCAAAACTAAAGCATCAATTCAACAAAATTAAGGTGAATGAATAAGAGATTGAGAAACCAGGACCTAGTTCTTCAACATCATCTTCAACAAAATCATCCTCACCTACAACAAGTCAGAATGAATCAAACAAAATTAAAACTGAAATAACAAGAATTATTCATGAAGGAGTAACCATTTTAGACACTGCCGGCAAATCCAAGATCATTAAGGCTTGGGTTGTCAATTCTATCTGATTTATTTCTATGTGCAGGAACAATCTTGGAGATTTGACAACAAACATATGATAGGAAACTGTTCACTTCATAATGACTTCAAACATAAAAATGCTTCATGTGTGGCATTTGGTGGGGATAAGAAGGGATGTAAAATTGTTGGTGAATGAATGGTAACTAATGGTGTGCTCAAATTTGAGAAATTAAACTAATGTGAAAATTTACAATATAACTGACTAAGTGTGTCTCAAATTTGTGATCAAAATTATACCACATTATTTGATGACACTAACTGTTACTTTCTTAAGCCAGGTTTTTCTGTTCCAGAAGATTGGGTCCTTTTTAAAGCACCAAAAAAGGAAACATATATGTTTTGAATATGAACAACACCTCTCTCATAACACAATAGACATGCTTCCTATCTAAGTCATCAGAAGATGAATCTCAATTATGGCATAGAAGGCTTGTCCATTCAAACATGAAGAACATGAACAAATTGGTGGAAAATGACTTAGTCATAGGATTGCCAAAGAAAGAGTTTTATTTTTCAACCATTGTTTGCCTTGTTATAAAGGAAAACAACACAAAATGTCTCATAAATCCAAAACTATCAATATAAACACTACACCACTCAAATTGCTTCACATGGATTTGTTTGGTCTTACCAATGTGATGAGCATTGGAAAGAGGCAATATTGTTTGGTGGTAGTTGATGATTTCACTAGATTTACATGGGTCTTCTTCTTAAAACAAAAGAGTGAAACATTAGAAACGTTAATGTACTTTGTCATCAAGATTGAGAATTAACTTGATTTAAAAGTTAAAATTTTTAGGAGTGACAATGGGACTGAATTTGTTAATTCTATCTTGGATTCTTTTTGCAGGAATAATGGTATTGCAAGGTTATTCAGTGCACCAAGAACTCCATAGTAGAATGGAGTGGCTGAAAGAGGAAACATAACACTTATTGAAGCAGCCAGAACAATGCTAGCTGGTACACAATTGCCTATCACATTTTAGGTTGAGACAATGAATACATCATGCAATATTCAAAATAGAACATTGATTGAAAAAGAACATAACAAAACACCTTATGTGCTTTTATTTAAAAGAAAACCCTATATAGGATATCTTAGAGCTTTTGGGTGTCATGTATCTATTTTTAACATAAAAGAACAAATGGGAACATTTTCAGAATAAGCCTATGATGGTTTCTTTGTTGGATATTCTTCAATATCTAAATCTTACAGGATCTACATTCCACAATACAAGATAGTGGAATAAACTCCTAATGCATCCTTTGAAGAATCTGAATTTAGTAAATTAATTAAAGGATCATCATGGTTGTTTGATATAGACGTTTTAACAGAGTCATTTGACTCTGGTTATTTGAATAATGCAAGATCTGATGATACATGCTATCCATTTGTTCCCCCAAATTTTAATGAAGTGTCATTATCTGCTGATCCTCCAAGAATGAACAGTTCAACAGCTGTTGACTCTGCATCCGCAGATGTACATTGTGTATCCAGAGATATGAATAATGTATCACTAACTATTCCAGGCTTTCAAGAAGATGCACCAAGCAATGGAAATGATTCATCAAGTACTCATACCCCATCCAAAGAAGTTCATCTAACTCCTACGGGTGAACAAAATGCTTTTGAAGATGTTCATTTAACTCCTTCAGATGAACAAAATGTTTCCGGAGAAGTTGATGTAACTCCTACGGAAGACATGAATTATTCTCTTGATGTCCAAAATCAGGAAGATCACTCAATACCTAATGATTATTAAGAAGAACATTTTGACTACTTCTTAAATTCTCAATCTAGATTAGATCAGTCTGCATCAATGGATATGAATAACTTGTAATCATCTACTCCAGTTGAATCAACTCCAAGAACAAGAATACATAAGTCTCATCCAATTAACAACATCATTGGATATCCTGCTAAAAGGACTACAAGAAGCCAATATGGAGCTGCTAACATCTATCTTTTCACTTCTTTTCTTTCACAAGTGGTTCCTCCAAACATCATAGCTGCTCTAAAGGACAACAGCTTGATAGAAGCTATGCAAGAAGAGCTTCAACAATTTAGAAAGCGAAAGGTGTGAAATCTAGTTGATTTACTTGAAGGCCAACATCAAATTGGAAATAGAAGGCTCTTCAAAAATAAATTAGATGACAGAGGCATAGTGGTGAGAAACAAAGCAATGTTGAATGCTCAAGGATACACTCAAGAAGAAGGAATATACTATGATGAAGTTTTGCACTAGTTGCAAGAATTGAAGCCATAAGAGTATTCCTAGCATATGCATCATATAAGAAGTTCACTATGTATCAAATGGATGTCAGGTGTGCCATCATATATGGGAAAATTGATGTAGAAATGTATGTATCACAGCCCCCTGGATTTGAAATTCCTCACTACCCACACAGGGTATATAAACTTGATAAAGCTTTGTATCGTCTACACCAAGCACCAAGAAAGTGGTATGAAACACTATCATCTTTCTTGCTTAAGCATGAATACAAAAGAGGAACCATTGATCAAACTCTTTTTCTTAAACAAGAACATCAAGAACTCCTAGTTGTTCAAATTTATGTTGATGACATTATATTTGGATCAACTAATTAGAGATTGTGTGTAAGCTTTGAAGAATTGATGAAATCAGAATTTTAGATGAGTTCAATGGGAGAATTAACTTTCTTTCTTGGTCTACAAGTTCATGAGAGGACAAATGAGATATTCATCAATCAAGAGAAATACATACATCAAATATTGAAGAAGTACAACCTTGCTGATGCATCTTCATATTGAACACCAGCCTCAACAATTGAAATGATTGTACCTGACCCTACAGGAAAAACTGTTGATCAAAGATTATATAGATAAATGATAGGATAACTTATGTATTTAACTGCTAGTAGACCTGACTTTATGTTTTTTGTGTGTTTGTGCTAGGTACCAATCTGATCCAAAAGAGTCTCATCTGAATGTTGTGAAAATAATATTCACATATCTCAAAGGAAAACCAGGACTTGGACTTTGGAATCCGAAAGATGGTGATTTCACTCTATACTCATACTCAGATATTGAGTATGGTGGATTCAACAACAACAGAAAATCCTTACCTGGTGGATGTCAATTCATAGGACCAAGACTAGTTTCATGGCATTGCAAGAAGCAAACAAATGTATACGTATCCACAGCTAAGGCTGAGTACATAGCTGCTTGAGCTGGTTGCTCTCAAGTCCTTTAGTTGCAATACCAAATGCTTGATTATGGTTACAATTTCCTTCAAACTCCAATCTACATTGATAATTGAACGACTATGTTTATAACTACTAATCCTGTGGAACATAGTAAAACAAAGCATATTGAAATAAGATACCATTTTCTGAGAGATTGCTCTGAAAAAGGTTTGATCAAGTTAGTCAAAGTGGATACAACAAATCAGCTTGCTGCTTTATTCACTAAAGCCTTTGATTCAATTAGATTTAATTTTCTAATTGAGTCTATGGGCATGATTAACATAGATTAATTATAATGAATAAACAAAGAAAAGCATGTGTGTGTCCTTGTAAATTGTCTTAATAATAAAAGAAAATTATCATGACATATGTTTAAGAAATGATAGTATACTATGTCTTTGCTTCTACCTGAATTCTTCACTATCATTAAAATCTGATCTAGTTACTTGATATGTAAGTAGATTCATCTTGAGTGGAAACTACACTTAGTGCATGCCTAACATCATGCAAAGTGATTGTTTGTGGGAAACTTCTTTTTAAGGATTTAGAAAGTGCGTCATATTTTGATGTGACCAAATCAATCATCTAAGCACACTATGTACTCACACTTTACAATATCTATCTTTGCAAATCTTACACCCTCTATTTTGTGTAAACAAAGATGTGGTTATATAATCACCATGATTTATATTTGTAACCAACTGGTGAAAAGATCATGATCCTCCTCATCCCTTTGTTTTGTGTAAACAAAGAACTGGGTTAGATGCACCTATGTTTTATGTAAGTAAGCACCTAGTGACCTAATGATGATCATATCTAAGCTTTCAAAAGAATTCAATGTGATCAACTGTATATTATTTCTGGAGCTTTTTCAATAATGCATTAATGAGATGTCCAATGCATCTCAAGATAGAACTTATAACTTAAGTACATAGTTTGTATGTATGAAAAAGTGATGATTTGATTCACAAAGGGAGGATAAACTTTAAGTGAACTGAATGTGAAGCCCATAACAGTTACTCACTAATAAATATGAAATCCTGATAAACAACATGCCTAGTTGATACAATACTCTTGTATGGATTTTAGTGGACAAACATACTTGCAATCAGAACTAAGTTCAGGTATCATTTCAATAAATTAACTCATCATTGATGCTTAGTATGATAGTAGGATCCCATTATATGTGTATATATATGCTTGTACATAGTCCTCATTTCAAATTTCTTTAGTTTAGTTTCTTTTTGTTTGGATAGACATATGTCTTTCATGATATTCTTCTTAGAAATTTATGATTAATTCATTTATGCATCATTAATAAAAAAATTAGGGAGAGTAGAATCATGAAAAAAAGTTCACAATTGAATTCTCAAATGAATTATCAATATGAAGGAATTGAAACCTGAGCACTATCTTGACTTTTGGATTCATGAAGTCATTGAATTTTAAACCTTATTGTGAAAAATTGTCATGAATACAAAGCCAACAAGGTCCAATAGCATTAAATGGTCCTAAGCAGTTGACTAGGACCATACAACAAAATAAGTTTCAACCGTGCATCTCAAGCATTAGTGGAAGCTACAGTGCATCCCAAGCATAACAGAAGCTATAGTACCTTTAGCATCAATAGAAGCAACAATGTGAAATTTAATAAAACATGTCTATGTGTATATTGGTAAACTAAGGATGAGCCAATGCTCCAAAAAGTATAATTTAATTTCATAGATTGGTAACCTCCAGTCCATGACTTTCATCCGCATTTTCTTTAGTCGCATGGCCCTCATCCGCATTTCCTTCAATCGCATGACACTCATCCACATTTCCTTCAATCGCAAAACAATCATCCGCATTTCCTTCAATCACATGACACTCATGCGTATGACTATTAGTCGCATGACATCCATGCGCATTGACTTAAGTCGCATGCCCTCCGTACAGCCTCCAGTCGCATGCCACTCGGACGAATGGTCCACCAGTCGCATGAGCCCTTGTCGGGTGTAGAATGTAGTTCATCCCGAACCTAATGTGCACTTTTCGACTTGAAAACCCTCTTAACCTGGTTTTTAAGCCCAAATCAACCATCCTAAACCTTAGGAATACATACCACAACACCATTCAAGCACAACCAACCCCAAAATCTACCCCTACCCGCATCATACAAATACTTATACCCATACAAATGGGTTTACACCCAACACAACCCAAAAACGACTTGCCATGTGTTCCAGCCCCAGAATCAGTTGAAAACGTGTAAAAGAAGGGTCATAGAACTCACCTTGAAAGCCTCTTCGAGTAGAGCTTCTAAAAAAACTTGTTTGCCTTCGACTTTTGCACTTCGATTCTTCAAAAACCCTAGGTTTTGCTCTTTCCCTTTCTCTCTCTCTCTCTCTCTAGCTGAATGAAAGGGGTGAATGATGGGAGAATAGGCTATCATGCCCCTTTTATACCCCCACTCCACCAATGATTTTCCTATTTTGGCAAGTTTGGTCCCTTGACTTTGGGCTTTATTTCTTTTCTTTCTTTTTCGTCTTTCTTTAGCATCAATAGAAATAACCGAGTGTTACACAAGTCAACAAGATAGTTGTGTGAATCCTAAGAGATCTGGTTCCTTAACAGAAACACACATGCCTGTTAATATGGATCCTAGGTTTCACATCAAAGAGACGGTGACGACAGCAAGAAGATACACCATGACAAGCAACCAAACATCAATTCACACAAACACAAACCCTAGCAGACATCATATCAACATCAATACATTCAAACCAATTTTATTTCATTCATTGTTTATTCAGCTGTAATCATTAAAATGTTTTAATGAAATACATTTGAAATAAATATTTGGTTTGATTATTAATTGTGTTCTTCTTATTGTGTTCATATTAATCATTAATCATTATTGTTGATATTGAATTTATTAAAAACAATTAAACAAAGTTAATGTGGATTACTCAAACATTGGCTTGACTCTAGATTAACACTGATAATTCCTGATTGCGATCCTTGGATTCACATAAGTTTAAAAGGTTAACATGTTTCACCCCAAAAGGTGTAAAATAAAGTAAAAACGGACATGGAGAACTCACTTTGTATAATGATGGTTGTAGAGTACATAAGAATGCTTGGATGTTCAAAATTCAAAGGTGATATCGTAAAGGACAAAAAGAAACAATAAATTGAGGTTGGAATTCATTACAAGAAGTTAGGCTATTAAGAGAATGTCAAAAAGTGAAAGGTAGATTGAAAAAGGATTATCGCACTAATTTTTAGATTGTGGACAGAAACTTTGGTACGTCTTTAAACAAGTTTTTAAAATATCAAACGGTTCCATAAAATTATAAAAATTTACATTTCACTAGTTCAAAGTCCCCCGGACAACTTTCGTTCACAAACATTTTTTATGAAAAGATCCGTAAACAAGTCAAAACATCAGAACAAGACAGAAGGTGGTGAAATGTGCACTTATCTTGTGAAGGCTATTGTTGAGTCGTCCGATTGAGTTTGAAGACGTATAAGCTATCGTTAAAAAAGTAATTCAATGAGATTAATATTGGAGTCTCAGTTTACTCAAATTTAGTTTGTTATGATCTAGGCACTTATGTGCACTTTTAAAACAATTAAAGCATGAAACTGGTTAGAACAAATTTATTATGTTCATATATGATATAATAGATTTCATTTGAGTTATATAAAAATATTCCACGTCTTCAGCATAGCCATCACTTAGATAAATAATCTTGTGGAATAACCGAATGCGATGGCATAGCCGTCCATATGCAAACGGGATTCTTTGTTTACGTTAGCTTGATTTGAGAATGTTAGTGATTGTTATAAGGTTAGTGAATGTCATAAATTTAATTATGAAATGATAAGGAATCAAATTAAAAGAGATTTAGTAGAAGAAAGAATAAAAGTAAGAAGGTAAAGTTATGAGAATAATTGGATGCTAGGATGATTCAAACAATATATAAATGTATAATATAAAAGCAATATAGGATTACCTTAGTCTTATAAACTTCTTGAAATTACTTGTAAAATAAATTCTTGAATTTGATCAAAACCAAAGAATGAAAGAAAGATTTGTTAGTGTAATTTTTAGAGAATGAGCAAATGAAAACTAACGCCAAAACCTTGCTTTTATAGTTGAGGTTAGGAGGAGGTTAGTATTGGTGTTAATGGTGAGTTACAAGTCTTTTAAAAGGGGGTTATGATTTTGAAATAAATATAGGATTAAATAAAAAAAATAGATAAAAGAATAATTACAATTTAAACTTTTAATTTGTTAAAACCTTAATTTTAATTTTATCAACTTATTTTCTTATAAAATCTTTTTAACTTTTATAAAACATGTATTCGGAAGAAAATTGTTCTTTAAAACATACAAGTATTTAGGAAGAATTTAAGCTTCGGAAGATATTTTGGAAATTTCTTTGGATGGTAAATTTTCTAAAGTAGTTGTTTGTTTTGAAGACTTAAATTTCTTTCGAAGGTTAGTGGATATCTTCCGAAGGATGAAAGATCAAAATTTTCAAATTCTAAGTAATGTCTTCTAAAATGATTTTTCTTTCTATAGTAAACAAGGGCTTTTGAAGGTGATAGAATAGACAACCTAGGACACATAGATTTTAGAAATAATATGATTAAGTTTTAAGCAAAACTACTCAAAGTTAATCATCCTAATAGCTAAACCATTATATTTAAATTATGTTCATGAAAAGCTTTGATAAACACATTAGCATATTGTATATTATTGTTAACTTTGACTAGTTTGATTAATCCCTTTTCAAATTTATCTTTAATCAAATGATACCTGATATTGATGTGTTTTGTCCTTGAGTGTTGCATAGGATTCTCTATGATAGAATTAGCACTGTTGTTGTCTATGTGGATAGGAGTGTCCTTGAAATTGAATCCATAGTCTTGCATCTGATTTTGAATCCAAAGCACTTTAGCACAACAACTTGTAGTAGTAATATATTCAGCTTCAACAGTTGATGCAAAGACCATAGTGACCAAGGAACTAACATCCCCCTCATATAGACTTTGCAGTCATATTACATCCACCATAGTCACTATCTGTATATGCATACAGATTCTAGTAAGAATTCTTTGGATACCAAATGCGAAGTGTTGAGGCACATTTAAGATATGTTAAAATTCTTATGATAGTGTTTAGGTGTGACATCTTGGCGGTGGCTTGATATCTTGCACAAATAGATGTTAGAAACATGATATCAGGCCTGCTAGATATGAGGTACATAAGAGGCCCAATCATAACCATGTAAATATGTTCATTTACACACTCCCCCTAAAGATCAGGCCTAAGGTAGTGGTTTCTTACTATGGATGTCTTAGCAACCTTACAATTAGTCATATTGATTCTTTTAAGTATGTGATATAAATACTTTGACTGAATTTTGAAGATGCCATTTTCAACTTCGCTTCACTTGAATTCCTAGAAAGAAATTGAGTTCCCCTATGTCACTTATTTCAACTTTATCCTTCATTAGTTTCTCAAAGTCTTTGTAGAGCTTTAAATTACTTGGCCCAATGTCACACCCTAGAGTCAGGTAGGGTAGGACGTGATAGACTAGAAACAACATCTGGCAGAGGAAACAAACCATCATAAGAGCACAAAAGGAGAGAACATCACATGGCATTAAAGTTTAAAAAAATCTAGGGCTAGAAGTAAGTCTAGCCCCCAATTGACACTAGTACATACAACATTAGTACGAATTGTTTTCAATAACCATAAAAAGTAATAGTTCAAAATGTTTCAAAACAACAGAAGCCAATGACATGATCACGGTGCTCGGTCTAGGTCCTCTACAATCGTTAGACTGTAAGGCCCCGTTCCCGGGACGCTTACAGCTGGTCAATCATTGCACATAAAACATATATTTTCATCAA
>BJCM01093724.1:0-11282 GCA_018326385.1 Flaveria bidentis | reverse complement strand
TAGGTATCAAAGTAATCTATTCCTTCTCTCTGTCTATAACCTTTAGCAACTAATCTTGCTTTATAGGCAGAGATGGATCCATCTGGACGATACTTTTTCTTGAAGATCCATTTGGATCCAATGGGTTTCTTTCTCTTGGGTAGATCAGCTAACTCCCAAGTTCCATTTCCCATAATTGAATACATTTCATCGCTGATTGCTTCCTTCCACTGAGGAGCATTTCTCGATGACATGGCTTCAATGTATGTTTTTGGATAATCATCCAAATTAATGGTGAAAATGATCTCTCTTATCACTTTCCTTTGTGTTCCTTCAATTAGATAAGAGATAAAATCATTTCCATAATTCTTCCTTTTTCTAACTCTAGTACTTCTCCTTGGTTCTTTAACAATTTGAGAAGGTTGAACACTTTCTTGAGAAGTACTTGGAGTTGTGATGGGAATTAACTTTTTATCATCTTTAGAAAACTTTTTCTTATAGAATTGCACATCTCTGGATTCTATTACTGTTCCGGATTCATCATACAACAATCGGTAAGCCTTGATACTTTGAGTGTATCCAATGAACATGCTTTTCATAGCTCGTGCTCCAAGTTTGGATCTCTTAGGATCATGTGTCCGATAATATGCGACACATCCCCAAACTCTTAAGTGGTCTAAATTTGGTTTCCTTCCTTTCCAAGCCTCATATGAGCTAGTAGGAATCACACGACTAGTGATCCTATTATGAACATGACAAGTCGTCAATAAGGCTTCTCCCCATAATTTACTTGGTAAACATGATTGGTTTAACATGTAGTTAACCATCTCTACCAAGGTATGGTTTTTTCTTTCAGCCAAACCATTTTGTTGGGGAGTAAATGGTGAGGTTCTTTCGTGTATGATGCTATTCTCTTCGCAGAATGAATAGAATTCGCGGTTAAAATAATCTCCACCTCTGTTCGAGAGGAGAACTTTTATGTGTTTCTTTTGTTGGTTTTTGACCTCGGCCTTATATATTTTAAATGCGTCAAAGGCTACGTCTTTTGTACGCAATAAATAAACATGTAAATAACGGCTAGAGTCATCGTAGAAAGTGATGAAGTATCTTTTACCACCGCGGGTAAGGATTCCATTCAATTCAGAAATATCTGAATGGATTAGTTCTAGTAGTGATGTATTGCGTTGCTGAACGCTCGGGAAAGGTTTCTTTGTGAATTTTAATTTTACACAAGTTTTGCATTTTTCAAAATCTTTATCGTTTAATTTTATTAAGCCTTTAGTTTGCATCTTTTCAATATTTTAATATTTTTGTGTGCCAAAAGTTTATGCCATAAAGAAATTGAACAAGCGATACAATCAAAAGACATTATTGCATTCAATCCATAGCCAATGACATTACCATCAAATACATCACTAGCAAAGGTACTAACGCTACCACTATCACCACTAATACCGCTATCACTATCACTTTCACTACCAAAACCATCAAGCATAAAGATGCCAGTGTTCTCAATCTCTTGCTCTTCATTCCCATCTTTGGCTAGGTCAAGACGATACATTCCACTCGTGTTTTTAGCTTGACCCACATATAGGTTATTCAGAGAAATGCGCAGATCCTGAAGCACCAACTTGTAGCCATTCCGATCAAATTTATCCGCTGAAACAAGGCCCTTTGATATGCTAGGAATATGAAACACATCCTGAAGGGTCACAGTTTGATCGTTTCTGAAGTTTAGCCGCATCGTGCCTTTCCCACGAACTCCTACACGATGTCCACTAGCACATATAACCACAGTTCCCTCAGGTACGAGCCATAGGTTTAAAACGAGTATTGGTTCCCGCAAACATGTACAGTAGCTCCAGATCTAAAAACATCCCCTACACACTAACACGCGTGTAGGCTAAGCAAGTATATTAACATCACTAATTCTCATATTTGCTACTAGGTTGGTAAGATTATCAATCACATTTGTGGAACCAGCCATAGGACCAGATTTCCTGTGAGCGCACTCTTGTGCATAATGACTAGTTTCTCCACAAACATGATATTTTCCAGATCTTTTAGGCTATTGGTTGTTGTTTTGAATAGCCTTCTTGAATTCTTTCTTTTTAGGTGCAAGCTGTTTCTTCTATTTTAATCCGTACTTCCCCTTTTGCCCGGACCCCCCAGTCGCCACATGATTAACACTCGATCTGATTTTACTTCTTTTGTCCCTATTGCATGTTTCCTCTTCTCTTCAGAGGTGCTTCAATAGTTCATCCAAAGAGTAGTCCTTAGATTTGTGCATTATTCTTTTGGAGAAATCTTTCCAAGTGGGAGGTAATTTAGCAATGATAACTCCCACTTGAAAGATTTCAGGTAAAAGATTGGACGATCTGTCAGTTTGTTAACAAGTACTTGAAGTTCATGTACTTGTTTCAAAATTGACTTTTCATCCACTATTTGGAAATCTAAATAATTGGCGATAAGGTACTTGTTAGTACCTTCTTCATGAGCCTTGTATTTGAGTTCTAAAGCTTTCCATAAATCCCTCAGACTTATAACCTGCGAGTACAAGTCATAAAGGCGATCAGAAGTGAGTTCTTGATGTGATCAAGACAAATATCTTCAGTTTCCTTTCGGACGAGTCTTCGCTTGTTTAGATCAGAAATAACTTGATGATCCGGTTCCTTTCCCTCTTCAGGAACCGGGTCGTTTGGGATTGGGGGCAAGCACGGATCGAGAACATAATACAGTTTCAGAACAATCAACATAAATTTCACTTTATCAGCCTATCTTGTGTACTTTTGACCGTCGAATCTGTCCAACTTAACAAACTCTTGATTCATGAATCTTAGATTAGCCGTAGGAAGTTCAGCATCCATTTAATCTGTTATATTTAACACAAAAAATTAAAGTCCTTTAAGATTGTTGAAAATATTTCAAACCAAATAGAAATAAATTAATTGTTATTAATCATTACCAAGATATTAACCAAATCAGTTTGATCCTTCATGACTGAAACTGGTTATAAGAAAGGTAAAAGGAGAGTGTCGCGTTATCGGACGAATTAAAGACACGCGATAATGTAACACCAACATGTTATACGATGACCTTCGAATGACGAACTGCACGGAACATGTTCTTGTCATTAAAGGATTTTATGCGCTTTATTTGTTGTAAACTACAACGTAAACTTTCAGGATTTAATGCAGACTGAATCCGGTGTTCCAACAACAATGGAAGCGGACTAATGTGACGCTTTTGAGTAGAAACGAATGAAGAGAAAAGCTGTAGTTTTTTGAGATAATAAACTCGAAGTAGGAGCTCTTTATTTATAGACTAAAATGTAACAAATTCTAAGAAAAAACAGGTCTGAGGTTGACCCCCACCAGTTTGCGAATCCGGTTACGCAGATAACCCGAATTGCTTACTGATCGACTTTACCACCGTGTTTATCTTTTAGTTTGTTATTTCGATTATATCTGTAAGTCTCTGAACCGAGCCTTAACTAAAAATAAAAGCTCCTTAGCTCTTAGCAAAGTGCAAAGTACGCCCATTCGCGAGCTCGTATCTCCGTCTCGGCTCGGCGCACGTGTGGGCTTAGCCCTTCTTGCCCTAACTACCACTTTGGTGACCCATAAGGGAAAACCCTTTATAAGCCACTCAAAGTTGTTCTCCCCAACAATATGGGACAAAAAGTAAACATGCCAACTTGCATATTTACAACTTGTAAATTTCCAACATTATATGAGTTGAATAAATAAAACATATCAAAACTATTAGTTTTTATGAATATTTTATTTTCTAGATGTTATTAGTCATTGATAAAATAAAAATATAATTAATATTTAAAAGTTATAATACGTAACGAAATTAGAATTTCTTTTTAACTATACTAGCTTATAAACCCGTGTGATACACAGATTGTAAATGAAAAAAAAAAGCATTAGTGGATAATTTTCATTACAAAACACAAGTTGATTTGAAGGTATAATAAGAACACGAGGACAATAATTGTTATTAAAGTAAAATAAGAAAAACAATTTTAATAAAATGCTTACATAAACAAAGAAGCTGCAAAACAAAAATTAGCAACGATCTATTTATAGATGGCGTTCTTTATTTTTCTTGTAAGTTTTTCCTCTTTCTCTAGATTTAGTAGTTTTAATTTAAGTCTGCTTTTAACCCAGGACAAAACGACTTATAATTGATCAATACTTTTCAAGCATAAACCAACTCTTGAAAGCAATTGTCCTTGGTTTTTATTAATTGTCATTGCAAAATACAAAGACACTGAAAATTGTCTTCTTTTAAACTTAAACGTGACTTTTTTTTTTTGTCTGAAGGAGTTAAACTACTTATTGAAGTCATTTTTATTTTTACCTAATGTTGGATTGATAATCTTCAAGAGAAGTTTTTCAAATCAACAAAAAAAAACTTATTAACACATGTGAAATGCATGCTACTCCCCCACAATAAAATACATAGAATAGGATAAACTTTGATTTATTAACGTGAAAATTTATTTGAATGAAAAGTGGGATGGTTTGGATGGTACATTTTCATCAACAAAAATCATTTCAATAGAGAATGTATCTTTCGGAATTTGTTTTATTTTGTTGTCTCCTGAGCCTGATAACGCAAACTTGGATGGTAAATTCACAAATCTTCACATCCACTTCTTTAATCAAAGTTATTTGAGAGGAAACGTCATTAAGCTGTTAAAATAATAAGAACGAATAATGCAGTCAAGTTGTACATCGGAATCAAAATACGTAATGTACAAAATGGTAATAATATAAACTTTTCTGGTATATTGGATGGCTGAAATAGGAGCTGAGATATAAATAAACAAATGAAAAACATTCGAATATATATAGAGCTATAACATGGAACTGAAATAAATTGAAATTATTTAAGACTTTTAAAATTCAAGAAAGTTATGGAAATTAAAATTCATGTACATTAATTAGGAAATCATTTTGTTTGCATAATTATAAATAAATTTAACATCTAATTTAAAAAAATATGTTACAAAAATATATCATAAAAATCATGAAAGGTTTAAAATTTAATTTTTCAATGTTTATTTTGTGAAATCCGGATTAAAACATGAAATTAAGAAAATTAAAAACAAAGTAACTTTATATTTGAACACACTGCTATAATTAAGATATCTTGATCATATCTTAAAAATATTACTTTAAACATTTTATTAGTGAACAATTAAAGAAAATAAGATTTATAGGAATGAGTTTGTTACATTGATAATATTTTTTTTAACACGTATGGTTCAATTTTTAAAATTTAGCACAAATCAGGGAAAAATCAATCAAGTTGTTTTAAAATAAGTTTAAATTTAGAAATTGAAAAACTACCACAAAAATATCTCAAAAAATTTGGTAAACATCAATCAATTGGACAATTAAAATTTCAAACTTAGATGATTTAGGGTTGGTAAATTTAAATTTGGGTTGATAAAACTAGTTAGTTAGGATTTAATTTTGATAGTTACATTTTAATTTTAAATTTAAATATTAACTGATATATCATATTTAAGGTAGTTTTTTAAAAAATTAAAAATTTAATACATCATTTGAAAGGATGTGTACAAACTGTTTACATGTGCCATTCAAGATGCTTTTGAGGCACAATTGATTTTTATATATTAATATAGTAAGAACTAAGATATAAAAATAAAATATGTTTGAAATCATATAATTTAGTATGTATTAATAAATTATTATAATAAAAAACATTTATATTTTAGATATTTAATAGACCCGCGCTTCGCCGCGGTTTGATTTGGAGCGTATAAAATAACATTATAATTATAGGTTTTGGGATTATTTATGGTTTCGATAAGTTCAACTATATACGCACTCGGATTGTCGCTACACATGTTTTAGTGATACATTATTATATTGTCATGATACAATTATCGAACACTAAATTGCATAGATATAATAACATGACAGATACATGAAATTATATTGTAACTAATATAATAACACAAATATCATAGTTGTTGTTGTTGTTGTTATTGTTATTATAATAATAATAATTATTAGTAGTAGTATTATTAATATGATGATATTTATTATTATTGTAATTATTTTTCAAAACATATTAAATAATATATCATTAACTAACAAATTTTACATAAATATTAAAATTATTAAACTCATCATATGTCCCTAGAAACTATATATTAGTATTACTGTTATTATAAATATGAAGATATATGTTAGTTATATACTTAGAAATTTAAATAAAATAATATTTAATTTAAATAGTATTTAGTTATAAAAATATAATTAGTATATATAAATTTAAATGTCAATTTATAGTATCATAAATAAAATAAAATTTAATGTACATGAACTAAATAATATCATATAATGTATTAATAATGTGTATTAATAATAAAATTACTATATTGTCAACCTAAGATATATTTATCATATAGTGGTTTGACCCGCATGATGTGATTGGTGCCACCAAGTCTCAACTCGTCAACCCATGTCCCTAACAAAATTAACACTATGAAGTTTGTTTAGAGAACTGTAAGAATCAATAAACACTTTAGTTATTACTTTAGTTGCGATACATAACACATTTTTAAACCACTCTTTTTCTTTATATATGATTATATTTCACGTAGTATGTATAAGTTTTTATGTGATTCTAACAGAACTCTTACTTAAAATTAAACATGCTTTAGTTATATTCACCCACAAACTGTAGTTTAGTTTTATGCGAAGTAGAACTTCTAGAATCTTGATATTCACCATCTATGACTATTTGGTGTAATAGTTGATTGGACATCTAAGCAAACTCCAAATACTAGATATGACCACAAAATAAAAAGGGTCAACATTGCCTAGTGAGATGATAGGGGATGAGTTTCATTGTCTAGAGGGAGACAATGGGAAACCACCTCGATCACTAGCTAAGGCCTAAGGCCCTTAAATGACGCTTAATAATGAAGGGAGTAGGGATGCATACGAGGTTTGTCTTGAAACAACCACGTAGGGCAAACTGACAAGTGAAATCTTCATACATACTATAACAACATAATATTGCCACATTAAGAGGGGGTCTCTTCATATGACCAACCTTCAACGTAAGAATACGCATTTAGTGCAGGGAAGGATAAACAGATGCGTGGTGTAATATGTTCTAACTTATTTCTCTTATCATTTTTGGGTTTTTATATTCTTAGCTGAGATATTTTGTGTCTCCATGATATGGGAAGTAACCATGGGTCATAGCACATAACTATCATGCAACTATGTTATGTGGTTATGTTTTTCATGATCTTACTAATCCCCTGAGTCAAAGTGTGACGGGACGAGTCAACTATGGTGCTTCGAGTCTAATAATGGTTAACGGAATCCTGTACAGTTAGTAATTTGGATCATATACCATTAGTGACTGATAAGATTATTACCGTATGACACTAAAGTCATGAGTTCATGTAACATCCGCCATTTTCAAGTTATTAAACCCAGATCCGAATCCATTTTGAACTTCCATTATTAAATTATTTTAATAATTTTAATGGATCAAATGCATCAAATGTACAATTTAACCATTACTGATAATTGTTTTATTTAATTTCCATTTATTAAAAATCAATTAATAATTTATGATAATTTTATAAGTTATAAAATAAAGTTTCATAAATTTATGAAGTTTTAAATGTCATTTATGAGTTTCAACTACTAAATTAAAATAAAAAATTAAAAATCAAAGTTGAACAAGCTTATAAAGTTATAAAAAAATTATAAGTAATTTGGATTATTTTTAAATTAGGTTTTTAAAAGATTAAGGTTTAAATTGTAAATTTAAAAACTTACTCATAAACTATTTACCTTGAATGTTAAGTTTTCTAAACTTCAGGGGTCTATCTGTAAATCACCTATAACCAACGCAAAGACCCCTTCCCCGTCGATTTCCTTCTTGGACTCTCCGGCCGTTATTCCAGCGATCACCAGAATGTGATTTTTAATCACAATAAATTAATTAAATCGGTCCATGATGCTCGCAAGTAAGTTTCGAACTAGGAACACAAGTCAATTCGAATCGATAGACGGTTTACCTTCGACCAAACTCGAAACCGAACCTGCATTCAAAGTATTGAAACCATAAGACTCGAAACTAAACAAATTAAGACCATATATTTCAGGGGAAACCCTTTGCTCGATACCCTGGTTGGCGGGTTGATGAGTTGATAGACGTATGGTGTACCATGTACCAAAGCACGTCCAATATATTTATCCATTTCAGTGACATCAATTCTAACTCAAATACACTTAAAATATGTCTTGTTTGTGTCACGTTTCATATTGATGCGTTTAATGTGTACATGCGAATATAAGTAATACTCCATTACTTTCTGACTATCTACACAATCAATAACTATATCTTAAATAAACATGTTTTTTGTGTGTAATTATTGATTTTTTTTATTGTTTTTGCTTTTTATTTTTTTATTCCATTTAGAGCTTATATATTTAGCTTGAGATTAGATAAATGAATGAAAAGGATTAGAGCATGATGAAGTGAGAATAAGTAGTCATGAGTAGTAAACTAAGAGTTACTAGTAATTAATAGTGTAAAAGAACAAAAAATAATTTCATTTCTAAAAGCGAATATATAGAAAGAAAGCTAAGAATCAAATCATCAAATTTTAATTGTTAACACTTTCTAAGCAAGGCTTGTAAAATCTAAATATTAACATCCTTTTAAAGACTCTTAAAACTTAAAGCACTTACAAAGAAATGTTCGGGCTAATGCATTCATCAAATAGGTCGTGTTTAATGCATGTTTAATCAACATGTTATATCAACTAGCTCAAATTTTATCCTTTTTATGAAAAGTTAAGGTTGATCATAGAGGTGTAATAATGCTTTGGAACAATTCGAAAGAAGAGTTTTTGCTTCGGAAGAAGTAATGTTTACTCTTCGGAAGAAAGAGGTTTTAAGCTTCAGAAGTTTTTTCCTTAACTCTAGTCAAAGAGTTCTTTAAAGAGTTGAAGATGGAAGATCTTAATGAAGTAAAGCTTGGGGATGATTGGACTTGTAAAATTCTTGGTTCAGGTACTATCACATTTAAGGTGCATAATGGCACTGGAGTTGATATTAGTGAAATCCGGTATATTCCTAGTTTGAAGAGGAGTTTGCTGTCACTAGGGACTTTTGAGAAATCAGGCTATTATGTAGGGCTAAAAGATGCTTAGGCTAGAATTGTTAAAGGTTCCTTGATATTGTTAACTGGTAGTAGGAGTAGTAACAATACATATAGATTAAAGGGATCTGTAGTGCATGGAAGTGCATGTGTGGCACTTACTAAGAATGATAGCTTTTTGGTATGGTATTAAAAATTTGGTCATCTTAGTGATCAGGGTCTCGTTGAATTACATAAACAAGGCATCTTAGTGATTTTTAGATGAATGATGTACGATTCTATGAGACATGTGTTTTGGGTAAGTGTAAGAGGGTTTAGTTCAAGACTAGTAAACACATTTCTAATAATGTTTTAGACTATGTCCATTCTGACCTATAGGGGTCTGCCAGAACTAGTACTCTAGGTGGAGCTAGTCACAAAGGGTTTGGGTGTATGTTCTTAAGCATAAGAATAAAGCTTCTAAAAAGTTTGTAAAGTGGAAGACTATAGTAGAAACTCAAAGTGAGAGGAAGGTCAAGAAGTTGAGGACTGATAATGGGCAGAAATTCTGTAATAATGAGTTCAACCAGTTTTGTAGAACTCATGGAATAGCTAGACATCTTACTATATGCGGTACTCTCCAACCAAATAGGTTGGCTGAGAGGATGAACAAAACTTTGTTGGAAAGGCTTAGATCCATGAGGATTATTGCTAGGTTTCTAAAAGGTTTTTGGGGTGAACTAATTACTATTGCAGCTTATCTAATTAACAGATCTCCATATACAGCTTTTGGTATGAAAACTCATATGGAGATATGGACAAGGGTTAAGCCTGACTGTAGCCATTTAAGGGTGATTGGGTCAATGGTTTACTTTCATGTTAGTCAGGATAAACTTGATGCAAAGGCTCAAAAGGGTATTCTTTTAGGGTACTCTGAGGGTGTCAAGGGTTATAGAATATTGAGGTTAGAAGGAGAAGGTCCTCGGGTAATAGTAAGCAAGGTTGTAGAGTTCTAAGAAGGCTTGTTGTATAAGGATGTGGTAGGTATAAACATCCATACTCAATCTCTAGAGAAAGCTGAGATTGAGGTCGAGTATGATGATGATTCAGACAGCGCTGCTGGGTCAAGTTGTGGAATTAAAGGTAAGGTGAATCTTGAGCCTCATATTACTCATAGCATTGCTAAAGATAGACCTAGAAGAAAGATGGTAGCTCCTATCTGATATAGACAGGATCATGATGTGTCAGTTGTTGCTTTGACAACCGCTGAAGAGGAAAGTATCTATGAGCCTTTGAGTTTTGCTGAGGCTATGGTCTGAAGCAGTCACCAAGGTAGTGTTACAAGAGGTTTGATAAGTTTGTAGTGACTCATGTTTCACTAGGAGTGCCTATGATAGTTGTATTTATCTTAGGAGATGCTCTAGTGGGAATTTTTTGTATTTGTTGTTGTATGTAGATGATATGTTGATAGCATGCAAGGTGCAAGATGAGACTGAAGCTATAAAGAAGTTACTAATAATGGAGTTTGAAATGAAGGAACTGGGTAATACTCAGAAGATTTTGGGAATGGAGATTACTAGAGATATGAGTTCTAGACAACTGAAGTTGTCACAGACTTCTTACACAAATAAAGTCTTAAAGCTTTATGGTATGTATGAGTGCAAAGCTGTTAAAAATCCTATTGGGGCTCATTTCAAGTTGTCCATGGAAAATAGTCCTTGTACTGAAGATGAGTTAACATATATGAAAAAGGTTCCATATGCTAATGTAGTGGGAAGTCTTATGTATCTAATGTTGTGCACAAGGACTCATTTGGCTTATGCTGTGAGCATGGTTAGCAAATTTATTTTATCACCTGGAAAGGTTCATTGGGATGTTGCTAAGTGGATCCTTAGATATCTTTAATTTACTAAAATTGGCTTATCTTATGTATCTAATGGTGTGCACAAGGACTGAATTGGGTTATGCTGTGAGCATGGTTAGCAAATTTATTTTATCACCTAGAAAGGTTCATTGGGATGTTGCTAAGTGGATCCTTAGATATCTTTAATTTACTAAAATTGGCTTATCTTATGTATCTAATGGTGTGCACAAGGACTGAATTGGGTTATGCTGTGAGCATGGTTAGCAAATTTATTTTATCACCT
>BJCM01093723.1:0-10769 GCA_018326385.1 Flaveria bidentis | reverse complement strand
AGCCTATATAACATGTTCATATATGCGTGTATCATTACATAATATAAATAGATATAACATTAAACAATTATAAATCTGTAAAAACAATATACGTTAAACAATTCATTAATGAAATATTAAACATAATAAACACAATCAACCATTAGTATTTCATTAAGTATCAAATCATTACACAAATGTAAGACATATTACATTCAGATCAGGATCTAGGTACACATATGTATCAACACCGACTCATGTCTGAAGACTGACACAGTACCGGAGTACGCGACAAGGACCTCTTTTGAGTCTGTTGCGACACAGAGTCGCTCACCTCATACATGTGCTTGCAAGCCTTTCTATACTTTCTCTTTTATTCAATTACTCATGCATGCATTCGTTCATTACGTTCCTTTTTTTAATTATCTTCCACTTTACGTTACATAATACTTTCATTACATTCATTAACGTTCAACGCAAAGCCAAGGGAAGACATACATACATGCATGACACACATCAAACATAAGCCATCATATCATAACCAGGCCTATCACTCCATTTACCCCTTAACGATCACTTAGAAAACCTCAAGTCCAAATTGGGCGCATGGGACCTTCTAGGCGCATGAGCCTGAAAATTCTAAGTGTAAAGCAGTCTGGGCGCATGGGAACTATTTGGGCGCTTCTGCCCTGTTCAGGCGCATGGCACCTGTTCAGACGCATCACTAACACTTAGCCGTTTCAATCACTTGGGCGCATGGGCACTATTTAGGCGCATGGCACTATTTAGGCGCATGGCACTATTTAGGCGCATGGCCAACACTTGGGCGCATGGCCAACACAGGCGCATGGGCCACTGTTTAGGCGCATGGCCAACCCTTGGGCGCATGACCAACACTTAGACGCATGGCCAACATGCTGGGCGCATGGGCCACTTTTTAGGGGCATGACCCACTCTTGGGCGCATGACCAACACTTAGGCGTCTGGCCACTCATGCTAGACGCATGGGCCACTGTTTGGGCGCATGAACCACTGTTCATGTTCATTAAAACATTCTGAAATATTTTCTATGTTATCAACATCACCCAATTATCATTCTAATCATACCCAAGCACAGATCTAACATACTAAGGCCATCTAAGCATGCTAAGCGTCATCTCTAACCCATAATCATCACTATAACATACATACATACATACATCATTTCGAACATAAAGCTATAAACCCATGGTTTCTTTCAAAATGTTTACTTAGTATGCATAATAGCCCCAAACGAGTTGAAAATTAGTAAAAGAGGGGTTCTAGAAACTCACCTTGAGCAGCCTTTGAGCAACACTCTTCCAGTTCAAGATCCACCTTCGATTCAGCTCTTGAATCCCGAAAACAAACACTTTGCAACTGCTTCTTCCACTTTCTCTCTCTAGAACCGGGCTCTCTCTCTTCTTTTCTTCTTTTCAACCGATTGAAGAAGATGAAGAAGAAATGGGCAACCACGCCCCTTTAAACCTTAAAATAATAAGGTTTTATACTTTGTATATTTTTTCCCCCTCCACTTGTGCACAATTTCTATTCTTTCTATTTACTTTTCTTTTCCTTTTGCTTAAATAGAAATTCGAGGTGTTACACAAGCTCATCAAGTTTGGAGCTGTCACTGAAGATATACTCCTGCTACCACTAGAGAGGTTAGTAGAGCTAGAAAAGGCAACCATACTGCAGATTGAGAGAAAGGAGGAAGTAGCAAGGCTGGCCTTAGAGGAGGAAAGAGAAAGGAAGAAAAAGGAAGTTGATCTGTAGCTTAGGAGGGAAAGAATAACTTTCTTAACCTCAAGGGGTTTCTCTCTTCAAGAACTATCTCCACACAATAATGCCACGATCCTATGACTCTTCAACAAAGAGCATGATCAAATGGACAAAGAGAAGAAGAAAGCTGCAAAAGAGAAGATGCGGGAGAAGAAGAGAGAGGAAGAAGAAGCTGGGGTCATTGCTGCCAAGAAGATAGGTGAAAAGGCCTGGACGAAGGATTATCTTTGGGCTCATGGCTTCTCTGGTAGGCAAGTGGGACCCATGTCTGAAAAGATACTTCAGCGACATGTCAGTGATATCAAAGATGACATTCGCTTTGCAAAAAGGAAAGAGATGTACAAAAGGGGATAGGGGATGATCTTCACACTAACACTTCTACCCCAATCTACAACCCAAACTCAACCCCAACCTCAACCTAAGCCTTTCCCATTTCCCTTCCCTATCAAAACTGAACCTACTTCTGAACCTTACACCCCACAACCCACACCAACCATCATACATACCTCATCACCACAACCACCTCAACTAATCATCCCTCAACCTAAAACACTACCCAGAACCCAAAGATCACCACCTACCCAACAACCATCCAGGCCATCCCCTCAGCCTTTTAAACATCTCTCTCTAGAGGAGTTTAAGGATATCAAGATGAAGCTCAATAGATGCACAACCTTGAGCGACATCTCTTATGAGGATGATTCTGTTAAGCTAACTTTTGTTGATGGATCCTTATGTTCCCTCATAAGAGATCAATTCCTTGATCTTCCAAGAGGAACATTAGACCAGGCTATTAAACTTTTTGGCCTCAAATCAGATTCACTCAATGATGAAGAGAAGAAGCTAGGAAGGAAGCTCGTGACTCTGTTGGATACCAAGAAGGAGGACAAAGTACTTAGCAAACCCCTTGTTCCAAGAAAGAAGATTATCCAGTAGAGATTTGAAAAATCTTCTCACAACTTTGTTGTTGAGAGAGAGAATGGCGAGCTGAACATGCTTAATGCTTCATGTTGGCTACCCTTGAGCAGATTTGATATTGCTGAGTTAGCAGAAAAGTCATTCTCCAACCCCTCAAAATTTGAGGTAGCTGCCCACATCAGAAATCACCTGAGCAGACTTCACCTTACTAAGCTAACTGCTAGGACAATGATTGAAGAGGGGTTAAAACTGAAAGAGGAGGAGGAAAGGAAAGGATCAACAACCAAAGGCAAAGCCTTTCTCCAAATGGTTGTAGATCCTAAACTTGAATCCATTATTAGATGGAAGTATGACTATAACTCTCATTAACTAACTCTATTCAAGGGGGTAAAACAAAGGGTGCATGTCATTAGGAGTGACAGACTAGATCTCCTGTCCATTAATGACTTACACAGACTTCTCAGCACAACTTCCAAACAAAACAAAGAAACAGACAAATATCTCATGTCTCTTGTGTAGAAAGTTTTGAGAAGCAGAAGTAAGTGAGGTTTTGGTAGCATCAGCCTAGGGAGAGTTTGTTGGATCTTGAAAGGCAGGTGCAACCAAAACCAAACACTTAGAGTATTTTTGGTGCAACTTATAAAGGACTTCCGAAGCTAAGTATGGACTTTCACAGGAAATGGAGTTCTTCTAATCTAAGAATAACTTCTTGTGAATGTAACCAACCCAATCGAACAAGTGATATCAAAACTTTGGCTCTTGATTTGCTTGAATTCATTTTTCAACAAATCACTTATTACAATACCAATCACCATATTTCTTTATATCCCATTACCCTCTCATAATGAGTATTGTTGCCATTTCTGGTAAGCATGTTTGGAGAATAAAACTTAGATCAAGCCTCCTATATTTATACCACATGACTATGATACCTGGAAAATTCTAAAGGAAGATTTCATAGGGAATCAAGAAATAAGACTCTGGCTCTCAATTCTAAAAGGACCATTTGTCCTCATGGTCCAAGATGCTGGTAAAAATGCAGTTATGATCCTTAAAGATCCTATAAAGTACCCAGATGAAGATCAGAAGAAGATGGATATGGATCCAAAGACTGTGTGGTTTATCATAATAAGCAAATCCAACAACATCATGTATGGACTCAAGAAATTTATAACTGCGCAAAAGTTAAGGAAAACTTTTAAGGCAAGATTTGAAAGAATAGAGATATGAAAGAAAACAAAAAAGATGTCCTAAAAGAGTAGTTTGAAAATTTTGGTTTCACAATAGGAGAAAGCATGACTGCTACATATCTTAGATATGTTAAACTTCTTGACTCTCTAAATAAAGTTGGAGTGAAGATAAAGAATAGTGTTATTCTCATAAAGTTCTTAAGATCCTTGCCAAAGACATGGATTATGTTGGATCTTGAAAGGCTGGTGCAACCAAAACCAAACACTTAGAGTATTTTTGGTGCAACTTATAAAGGACTTCCGAAGCTAAGTATGGACTTCTGAAGGAAATGGAATTTTTCTGAAGACAAAGTGCAAGATCATCTTCCAAAAGAAAAGCTCCAACTTCGAACACAATGTCTTCTCTTTCGAAGTTCAAGACTTAGAAGAATTCAAAGACAAATGACTTTGGAAGTAGAAGTCGTCAAGCCACGGAATAAACAACCTCTTCCAAAGTATAAAAGGCTTTAAAAGAACTTGTTCTTCCGAAGTCAACTAACCTTCAGAAGATGCAGCTATGGACCAGTGGACATAAGTATAGTTCTCTGACACTCTGCTGTAGACCTCTGATACTATATGGCATTTTCCTAAAAGGCCATGTAGTTGACCATACTTTATTACACTGTTCACCTTTAATTGTTAGTACAGTTACCAACTTCAGTTGGTGACAAAAGGTAAGTGATGGACATGTCATGACTATCATATATTAGATAAGACATTATCTAAGATACCTTAACTATAGCTTTGTAGTATCTGCTTTAGATATAGGATTCCGGCTGGTATTAAAGTATAACCGGTTATAGGTGATAGTATATATAGTTTCTCATTGGAACTCTTGTATAATGCTTGTAAGAGTCTTGTAAACTTTGAGTTGAGAAGTAATATATACAAGTACTTTGAAAATTATTTATTTGTGTTCCTAAGTTACTTAGTATATTATAATCAACTTTTGAGAGATTCTGCTTCATCATAATCGTGTGAGTACAAGTGAGTTTGAGAGAAAACCAAGTGTTTAGTGATATATATCAATCATGCAGATTGTTTACACTGTTTCCATCATAATAAATGAAAATTTTAAAGACACTGGCTGTTGAGAGGTAATAAGTCATCCTTAGTGCTTATCAAATACAGATAGATTCAGATAAAGAAACATTGGCCAGTTCTTCAAACCCCTTAAAGTTATGAGCTCTTATTCATTCTCAAGGCACGAACCCTTAGCGGTTTTGCTCTCTCCTTTTTGCTAAAAATGTCAATTATAACGTTTGCTTTTCTAGGGTGGTTTTGGATTTCACAATTATAGTCATTAAGTAATTCCACCTATTTTCTTTGTTGCATGTTTAAAATAATTTGTAAGATCTAGTCCGATAGGTCTAGATTCATTGTATAGGCTTACAATGAAAATTGATTAAGTATAAGAACTATCTACGGATGAACAATTTGTACTTCCGTAGATGTTTTGCAAAAATAATAAAGGAGTTATGCATCTGAGGATCTTGTGTGGAAGAACATTCTGCTGTGAATGAAGTCAAGGGATTCCGACGGAAGACCAAAGATCTGTGGAAGACCAAATTTCTACTGAAGAACTAAAGATCTACGGAAGACCAAGTCATACTAAATTCCAACAACACTTGTATGTACATCACCAAGTACATCAAGCCAACAAGTCAAACACTAAGTTATGTCATAAAGTCAACTCCTACGGATGACTTAAACTTAGTCAGAGAATGTCATATCATGACATTCTCAGAGTAATGTATAGCCCCGCTCCGGGAGCACTTACTGTTGGATAATTATTGCACAACATATTTAAAAATATTAACATTTACTAAAAGCATTGCAATGGAATGCTTTAACAAAAACCATTTCTTGCATTAATCTTTAATTTTGCCAAATAATGAATCGTTGGTAACATACAAATCATTGTCAATTTCATTACATCACAAAATCATCATTTTTTTTATAAAATGGATGCCATTCAAAATCTGCCAAGTAGCTGCATCCCGTGCCATCCTCAGCAACCATTACCTGCCAACTGAAAAATACATAAAAGTTATTGTTGCCGAGTGAGTTCTAGTTTTATAAAATATATTATACTTTCATTAAAAACCTTCTTTTACTATTGTTCGTGATCATACATCATACATACACATAGATAACAATAATTATTATTATTGTTATCTTTCATCGTGATTCTTCATCGTTCGTCATTGTCCATCATTCGCTATCAATCATCATACGTTCTCATTCATACTCTTTTCTATCGTATATTTCGTAAATTCATCATAAATCTTCATTTATATTCCGGAACAATACCATATGCTATACCTCAAACATCATGCATGTGGCGGGTACTGGGCTGAAGTCTATAAATATACTTTTAACATCATGCACAAGGCGGGCACCAGTACCGGGGCAAGCGACAAGGGTCTCGTACGTCTGGTCAATCACAAGGATTAGACCCCTGTGTGCATCCTTCTGGGTTAGCTAAACCGCACACAGTTTAGCTAACACCCTTCATTGGGTGTGAACCTCCTTACATTTTCTTGCACGACTTTTTATTCGTTCATTCATTCTTTCTTTACGTTCTACTTTTCATTTTCATTAACTTTCGCCTTTGCTACATAATACTTTACGTTTATTTGCATTAACACTCCATGTAAAGCCACAAAAATAATACGTAATAAGGAACATAAATAAAGCAGAATAAAATCATGCATAACATCATCACACATCATCATACAACATCATATAACCTCATATATCATCCCTGGATATATCCCAAGTCATAGGTTAAAAATCATTATTTCCCAATTATTTCAGAATAATTTCTATGTCTTTAGGCGCATGGGCACTACGCGGGCACATGATCTCTTAGGCGCATGAAACACTTAGGCACATGGGAAAACTTTTAGGCGGATGAGCACTATATGGGCGCATGAGCACTATATGGGCGCATGAGCACTATATGGGCGCATGAGCACTATATGGGCACATGAGTCCTTAGGTGCATAGGGAAAAGTTGGGCGCATGGGCCCTATACAGGTGCATGGCCAACACTTAGTTGCCTGGGCAAAATTCTAGGTGTCTGACATAGGCGCATAAGCACTTAGGCGTTTGGGCATTATTATGGCGCATGAACATTAGGCACATGGGAACACTTAGGCGTCTAGGCATTATCCTAGGCACATGGATACTATTCAGACGCATGAACAACTAACTTGTAAATAACATCCTTTCAGTCCCTCAAATCATCTTCTGAACATGTTTCAAGCCTAGTTCTAACATACTAAGCATCAAAACAAGCACAAAATATGTATATCATCATAAACATACCCAAATCAAACACCCACCCAACAGGCACACACACACACAAACGGGTATATACCCATATTTAATAAAAACGTTTAAGCATTCATTTCCAGCCCCAGAACAAGTTAAACATTTAAAAATGGGGATCTAGAACTCACCGCTTGCAACTATCAAGCAAGACTTCTTCAAACTCGGATGCTTATGATTTCTTACACCTAAACAACCCATAAACACATAACCAAACACACACAATCAAACACACAAAACATTTAAGCACATACTCAAAAGCTGAAAATTAACGAAGAACACATCAAAACAACAAAAACTAACCTTGAATTTCAATTTCTTCTTACTCCCTCTAATAACCGAGAGTTCAGTTCTTTCTCTCCCTCTAGAATCGGGAAAAGGTTGATGTAACATGGGAGTGGGCAGCCATGCCCATTTTTGTACAAATATTATTAAAATTTTTCCTTTATACACTTTTAACCCCTCAACTAGATTTTATTGCATTTCTTTTTTATTCTTCTTTTCTATAAAATTTCTAGGTGTTACCAGTAATTTTCTTACCATGATAAAAAGTTACCATTACCCTAACAGTAAATCATTGAGCCTATAAATATAAGGCATAGGTGCAAACTTTTAGGTATCCTTATCAATCCTGATCAATCTATCATTACATCCATCAATATATCAATCAAACACAAACCCTAATTGCTAGTGATCATAACTGTATAATCAAACCCTAGCAACATCATCAAGATTTACACCAAATCATCAATAGAATCATAGGAATCAACAACAATTCTTATTTCTTTCAATTGTAAATGCTAAAACACACTACAAGAAAATTAAGTTAATGCAACTCCAATAAAATATTGCATTAGCCTTTAAAAATATTGCATTAAGCCTAATGCAACACTTTGTTAAGGGTTGCATTATAAGCAGTTGCATTAGACCTAATGCAACTTTTTTATGATCTAATACAACTTTTTTTTAAGTGTTGCATTTAATATTTAAATGCAACTTTTACATATGCAACCTTTTTTACAATCTAATGCAACTTTTTCATTTTTAAATGTAACATTAATAATACTCAAATGTAACTTTTATTTTAGTTTAGTTACCGAAATGTAACTTTTTCTATACTTGAATGCAACTTTTCCTGCATTAAATGTAACCTTTTTCAAAACTTGATGCAACCATTATTTTCTTTCTAATAGAAAATTAGCAACCTTTAATATAATTAATAAAACATTTTTACAATTCTAATTACAGAATATAAAACAATTATAAGTTTATTACACATATATACAACTTTATAACATAAATTTCAATTGTTTCCGATAAATATACATTCAATAGCAATTACACCAAAACAATAAAAATATGGATACCATTGATAGTCAAATGATGTATTTTAACATACTTTAACCAATTACTAATCAGTTTACCTATGGCCTAAGATAAATCTTCTCAAACAACCATTATCAAAATAACTTCTAAAAACTCATGACACAACACAAATAAGCTTTATCAAATCATCTCGATTCTCTTCGGTAATAAGCATTCATATCTGGTATCCCAATCCTCATTGACCTGTTCTCAAAACTTCACACTGCTGATCATAAACGTTACGTATACTTACCACTCCAAACTTGATCACCTCCGCCATCACATATCTATAATTTACCTACATTACTCAACAAAGAGAAAACCATTAGCGAGAGTTAAATGAGGACTCTAATCTCATTCGATAGAAACACAAAAGTTTCACCCAACTAACAGAGAAACATTACAAAAATATAAGTAAACATACGACAAAATATCATCTCAAAACGATCCATGAAAATAACATTCGATGTACCATACGCTAGAATAAAGGAAGGCCTTATGTACCGATTACAATTAAGTAAAGAAACAATCAATAAATATCTTTGTAATTCAAATTTAACAGTATTTTTGTCCCTAATAGTTGCCGAACAAAAAACTTGTCCAGATGGAACCATTGCCACATAGTTTGCAGCTACCTAGAATTACAAACAACTATATCAAATAGAATAAACAAACATCAAAGAAAGAGAAACACCAATGTTTCTAGTGAAAATAGAGGAAGGCAATTAACAAGCCAAACTAACTAAACGAAAAAGGAGTATGGTCAAAATATGTCAAAGTACTAACCAAGATGATACAATACTACTTATGCGTAGATATTCATATAAGTTCAGTGATATAAACATTAATCTGCAAATTACAATGTATAGCAATAAATATAATGAGATGAAATAAAGCAGAAGAGAAAATAGACAAAATAGAATGTTGTGATTAATTTATTCTATCTGAAAGAGATTATTTCTGATACACACATCATACCTGACAAAAACAAAAGGCAGCATCCTAAAAATTAGTGGTTGAAAGGCGAATTACAAATGACCTCAACCTGGCCATTTAATTTATTAGCTCAATGGTTAAAAGGTGAATCAAAATTTGCACATGATTAAACACAACCTATCTGAAACGTGCAGACTCCATGCCTTTGCAATCCATAGCTTGTTGATGTCTTTGAAGGCTTTGGGTGCTTGCATGACGTATAAAGAACTAGTGGTTACCACATCCACAAAAAAAATAATAAATAGAAGTCACAAACACAAGGACAGAGAAGTCAATAATAGATCAAAATGTAAAGTTACTTAAGGACTTACAACTTGTCATACACAATATGCTCTCATTTGGGTTCAAAATAACAGTTTATCTTTCACAGAAGCAAATCGTCCACATGTGCATCTAATTTCAATTGTCAAGAGCCTACTCTTGTCAATGCAACTAATCACTTGATGAATGAAAAATGTTTTCCAATATCAATTATAGAATTATTATTAGACCAATCTAGCATACTCAGGTTGAAATAATCAAACAACAGATCATCAGATGAGTTATAGCTTGAAAACTCCTACATAGAATGATTATCAACTATGATATATTACCATCATAAGAGATTATTATTTCTTGAATCAAATAGAGGGCAGAAACCAAACAAATGATTGAATATGATGTCAATATGACAAAAGTCATGCAAATGTGAAGTCAATCTAAACATAAATACAAAATTCGATTAGGTCAAATGTTTAAGAAGAAACCGCTTGAATACATAGAGAGAGATTTGCGTGAAAGGATTACCGTTGATCAGAAAACGTCAATGATCAAGGCCAAAACCTGATGATGAAGGCCAAAACCTAACGATGAAGGAAAACGCATTCTAATAACTCTTGAATTAGCAAGGCATCGGTATGCAGTTTATGAGAATTACAGAGAGATGGTAATCTGTATTGGAACAAGAGTGATGGTAGTCAAATAAATGGCATTCAATTTATGCGAAATAGAATTTAGAAGGGAATTAGTAAAAAGTAGGAGGGAACAAGTATTTGAAATATAAATTTAAAACAAATTTTCATAAATTATATTATATACAATTTCTTTATATTGAACACAATATTTTCAAGGAAGGGATAGTTTGTTTAAATTTATAAATTTTAATAA
>BJCM01093720.1:0-14819 GCA_018326385.1 Flaveria bidentis | reverse complement strand
CTGAAGACTTAAGTCTGAAAACAGCTGAAGACAAACAGCTGAAGAAAACAGCTGAAGACTAAGTCTGAAAACAGCTGAAGACTTAAGTCGAAAACAGCTGAAGAAAACAGCTGAAGACTAAGTCTGAAAACAGCTGAAGACTTAAGTCCGAAAACAACAGCTGAAGACAACTGCGGTTGTCACAACAGCGGTTGTCACAACAGCTGAAGTTCGCTGAAGGACTTTGGTTGCTTCAGCCTTCATAATTCTCTACAAATGATATAATGCTTAACCATTTAGATGAACCATTCAGACATTACTTGCGAAACAAACACTATGAGCCATTACCAGCTAAAATATTTAGACTTCTAAACTATTAAAGAAATAATTAAAATACTGCCAAACACCTCTTGTTTTTCTATCTCTAATTATGTTTTATACGTACTTTAAACCATCTACAAACACTGTCACCTTCTTATTATAATAAAAATGGTAATTAGCGATGCCACATGACATAAAAGGGTAACTAGAAATGTCATATGTTTAAAAAAAATCTGTTTCTCTCTCCTATTAAATAACTCAATTATTTACTAATTAAAATATTTTATTTTATTTTTTGATTATAAGTTATTTTTAAAAAGATTAAGAAATAAATCTTTTTATTAATGTTTATTTCTAGAGAAACAAATTTTTATAAAAAGAAAATTTTCTAGAACATACATCTTATTTTTTTTAAATTGAAATATTTTAAAAAATTACAGTTTTTAAATATGTTTTGTTTTGAAACTAAATGTTTGATTTATCTTTTAAAAAAACAAAGAAAGTATAACTTATTTAAAAAAGTTAATATCATTATTTTATTACTTATAGTACTTATATATAATTTAAATCACATATTATTTAATAATTAATAATTTTTTATTTTTCTAATATATTTTTAATATTTTATTTATTTAACATATTTAATACACGATTCACTAAAGCTAATATAGAATATGTGATTTACAGTAAACACTTTAAATATCATCTTGTACAAATACAATCTCCCCAACCAAAATCATCACACGAGCCTTAAACCAAAATACAAACTCAACGTGTGAATCGATAGCTTCTCACAACAATCCACCATTTGCAATGCATTTCACCTTCATCGAGCCTTAAACCCCCACTTTCAAATGCAGTCGACTACAACTCTCAACATTTCACTCATCAATGACTACCGACTTTAGAACACAACTCATTTTGGAGCAATCAAGAAAACGCCAGAGACTCATTCATGCCCCAAAGCTTCTTCCTAACGCACAAGTCGAAGTAATCTTCCCTCATTTTAACTTATTTGCTTCAATTCATTGAAATTTTGCTTTTTTGTACATGGGTTTTGGGGTTTGGGTGCTGTTTGATCGTTTAATTGCCAATGCGAAGATCAATCGGGGGTTTTAAAGTAACAATCTGGAAAGGGTTTTGGGTTTCGATTCTGTTTGATCATCTAATAGCCAATGCGAAGATAGTTTTGGGGTTTTAAAGTAATAATTTTACTTAGTATGATTCGTAGGTTAGAGTTTTGTTCCCAATCACAGGTTCATGATATGAATTTGTTGTTTAAGTTTTTGGCTGTATGATTCCATTCAATGTAGTATATAAGGGTAATTTATAGCTCATTTGATTTATAATACTCTTTATCATTATTTGCAACTCTTGTTTCATGTTATGAATCAACAAATATGTGTGTTAAGTAATGAAATTCTTTTAGGTTCGAAGTGTTGAAGAAGGGTTTAGAGGTTCATGGCATTGTGCAACTGTGATCGAATACAGAACTCAAATTCGTGTAGTGAAATACCATCATCTTTTTCGTGATGATAGTTCAGAGAATCTTGTTCAGTTCATCCCTGTGTTATTTACAGTTGATGGCATAATTCCTACGGATTGGCGACCGTCTAATTTCCCTAATTATCGGGGCAGAATTAGGCCGATCCCTCGGGTTTTCCTTGATGAAAGTTTTCTTCATTTTGGACAATGTGTGGATGCATTTCTTGAAGATGCATGGTGGGAAGGTGTTATATTTGATCATGATGATGATGGTTCAGATGAACGGTTGATTTTTTTTCCTGATATGGGTGATGAATCAAGGGTTTTGTTGAAGAATTTAAGGGTTACTCAGGATTGGGATGCTGCTAGTGATGAGTGGAGATTTCGTGGCGATTGGATTTTTCTTGATATTATTGAGGAATTGAAGGTAGAGTTGCCTGTATTTGTTTCGGTTAAACAGATTTGGTCTGAAGTGAGGATGACGAAACATTTTGTTAATGAAATGAAAGAGTGGACGTGCCCAGTGAAAGAAAATTGGAAAGAAACTGTTAAGGAGGTCATGGTAGATAAATTTAAGTTTCTAATGACTGATTTTTTTCAAGGATTAAGGTTTTCAGATGATTTGGATAGTAGAAAGAAACGTTTTCTTGATTCAAATGCAGACATGATTTTGGATACCAAATCTGGTTATGGGAATGCAGAAGGCTTGACGAAGAAAAACAGTGGTGTTTTGCATAATGAAAGGAAAGTGGTTAAAAAACATGAAGCTTTAAGGACTAATCAGGTACAAAGGTCAAGTAAAAGGGCTCATAAAGAAGTTTCACCAAAGTACCGGACCCCACAAACCGTTTTAACATGGTTGATAGATAATAATATTGTTCTACCAAGAGCAAAGGTACAATATTGTAGTAAGGAAAATAGGAGTATAGTGAAGGTAGGTCGAGTAACTCGTAATGGCATAAAATGTAACTGTTGTAAACGTGTTTTTAGCCTCAAAAAGTTTCATAAACATGCGGATAGCAATAACAGTGGGCTTCCCTCAGCTAACATATTTCTTGAAGATGGTAGGTCTTTACTAGATTGCCAATTGCAAATTAAACTTGATCAAAATTCAAGATTGAAGAAAAAGCAGCATGAAATAGAAAATGACAGTGATTATATATGTTCTGTTTGTCAATATGGTGGGGAATTAGTGTTATGTGACCAATGTCCATCTGCGTTCCATACATCTTGTGTAGGATTAAAGGTAATATTCTTGGTATGTTACTTGTTTTCTTGTTTCTTTAACTTTTTTAGGTGACAATTTCAACTCATTTAATTATGACTGTTGAATGGGGGTCATATAAAAATGGTCAAATGCGTTGGAAGTCTCCCAAAATCTATCTTTAATGCTTGCAACTTCATAAATCATCTTATTTAAACATTACAATTATTGTTAATCATAGGTTAAACACTAACTTTTTTATTAAATAAAAACAGGAAAAAGTGCTTGTAGGGTGATCAGGCTTATCCTAAACCGTTTTGACCCACCCATATGAAGAATTATTTTTTTCAACCCGTTCCTGGTTTACCCGTTGCCTGATCTACCATTCGGTCACCTTTTACTTTTTTGTGCTATAGTAATGGATATTTCGGACTTGATTGATTAGGAAGTGCCAGCTGGTGAATGGTTTTGTCCATCATGCTGCTGCAGGATTTGTAATCAAAACAAATTTAGTGAATATTATGAAGAACATGTGGAAACTAACATTCTAAATTGTGAACAGTGTGAAAAACAATGTATGTAGGCTCTGTTCTCTTTCGTTGTTAATTAAGTTCACATGTAAGCATTTTTGTTATTAATTTTCATTTATTATTATAATTGATGTAATAGATCATATTGGGTGCTTAAAAAGAAGCAAAGATTTCTCAAAGCTGAAGAGTTATCTTGCAGCAAATTGGTTCTGTAGTTTGAGATGTGAAGAGGTATGGATCATACTTATGATATTGTTTCTTTATCAAGTTGTAATATCTATTTTGTTGTTATGCCTTTTATAAAAAGATCACTTGTTTTAGATCATTGAAGTGCATTCAATATTTTATGGGATTTATCTTTTTTAAAACTATGCGTCCGGTCAAGTATTGCAATCTTCATAAGTTTTCTTGATGTTGCTACCTTAAAAATGAATTTTGAACATATAGAACCTGTTAGATGTTTGATGATTATCCAATTGAATTATATTGCAAGTAAATCTTGATCTTATGATTTATACTTGTGGGATTTGCAGATATTTACGGGTCTTCAAAGGCTTCTGGGAAAGTCAATTACGGTTGGGAAAGATAACTTAACGTGGACCCTACGGAAAAATAGAACATTTGAATATACTAACAATGATTCCTCGGATTTGGAGGAACTAATTGAAAATTATAGCAGACTTAATGTTGCTATCAGTGTGATGCATGAGTGTTTTGAGCCTGTTAAAGAACCTCAAACCGGGGGAGATATAGTTGAAGATGTTATTTTTTGTAAATTGTGAGATAATTTTTTCTTTTCATTTTGTTTATGTCTACCCGTAATATCTTGTGCTAATATGGAATAAAGTTATTGTAGGTCAGAGCTTCGGCGTTTGAATTTTAAGGGTTTTTATACAGTTCTTTTGGAGAAAGATGATGAGCTAATTTCAACGGCTGCAGTGAGGTGTGATCATCTTTCAAGATTTATTAGTCCTTATAATTATAGTCATTTTATGTATTTTTGACCATCTAAAATGTTTGTCTGTTACAAGGGTTTATGGAGAGAAAGTAGCAGAAGTCCCACTTGTTGGTACAAGATTTCAGTATCGTAGACGTGGAATGTGTCATATTCTCATGCAAGAACTTGAAAGGGTATCGTATTTATATTTTCCACTATATGTTTGTATATATTGTAGTGAGCTCAAATGAGAATTACTAAATAATTAGGAACCAAAGAACCACTTTTTGACCTCTGGTTATGAAGCGTATGGGAAGGAGGAGATGGTCACAATTCATGGAGTGAAAGAGCCCAAATTGTCTTAGATCTCCACCATCCATTGAAATCCACGGGTCAAATAGTGGTTCTTCTAGTTAAAAACTATTTAATGGGTCTCATCTGAACAAAAAGATATTTTAAAATCGTATAATCACTTTCAATTTGCACATTATTGTAATCACAAATATATTAATGGGACTAATATGTTTCCACAAGACTCCCTTGTTTGTCTTTACCGTTGCGTTTATTTTTGTAAAATTCAACAAATGATCAGACATTTAACTAATATCATGTGCCAAATTTCAGAAACTTAAAGAACTAGGAGTGGAAAGACTAGTTTTGCCTGCTGTATCAAGTGTACTACACACATGGACCAGATCATTTGGTTTCTCTGAGATGACCGCATCAGAGAAACTTGAATTTTTAGGATACGTGTTTCTTGATTTCCAAGGCACCACAATGTGTCACAAACTCCTGGTGATGGATCTCCCTCCCACAAAATCAAGCATATCAAAAGGTATACTTTTTGTTATAACTTTATAAAAACGAGCCGTTTTACATTCAGCTATTGTTATGCAGGAAATAGTTGCGAAAAGATTATGGATTTACGTAAGGCTAACCATGTTTTGGAAGAATCACAAGAATCTGACCCCAGAGAAGGCGAAAACAGTATTAAAACTGGCTTTTTGAAATGCTATCATAGGAGAAAATTCGTTCCCATGAAAGTTGGGGTCGTTATACCATAACTGAAGTGTTAGAATATGTAAACAGAAGTGAAACTGTGGTGTTGTTCTGTAATTGTTGTCGTCTATCGAAATATGATCAAGTGACCAAGATTCACGTTCTTTCTTCTCCTCTTTTTTGGTTCAAAAAGTTTGTAGATATATGGAAGAAGACCCATGTTGTGATTCCAGGTAAATAGAATGATCTAGCATGACAGCTTCAATTTAGTTTGACCATCAACCAAATCGACTCCATAACCTTGCGTGTGTTAAATCATGTGGCGTGCATTGATCGTGGTGATTAAAGCAGTTTCATTTTATGGATTAAAAGCCATGCCAAGCTGGTAGACCTGAAATGGGAGAAGTGGATTTCTTCTGTTATGTAAAAATATATCTTTTGCTGTTGTAATCTTGGGCTAGCCCCTTGCTAGTATTATGGAGAACAATATTGCCTCATCTTGCTGTGAAAAAAAATGTGGCTTGCATTGATACCACATAGTTCTTGGTCTAAGTGATCTCTCTTGGTTGCTGCTGGCAATCAATTGATATGGGTTGTTTTTTTGGTCTTATCTAGAGCTGCTATGGTGAGACAAATGCATACCCCGCTAGACGAAACAAAGGTCATTCGCTTATTAAATTCATGTAACTTTTCATCAGTCAAGCAAATTCGAAGTAAGTCAAGCAAATTTGAAGTAACTTTGTGGGCATAACTAACACATTAGAATAACTTTTCATCATCAAACAAACTCATTAAATTTGAATGTTGCTAGGGACGTTGCTTCTTGAACCCAACTAGTGGTTGACGTCACTTCGACCTTGCAACCATAGGCTTCGCCCTTAGACCTTTGTCGCCAGAGAGCTTTGCCCCCTTAAACTACTAAGATTCATTGGTTAAAAAAATTAGAATAATTTTAATAAACATCATTTCACATTTCCTAGCTCATATTAATATCTATTCTAATTTCTCATTTGATCAAAAGAGCATCCAACATCCTTCGATAGATAATCGAATAATATTATTTATAATAGACAAGTTAAAATTTTGTGTATATCTCATTTATAATTATGACAAATTATGAAAATTAAAAAATATGAGGAGGATTTGTTTTTTAACAAAGAAAAAGAACTAAACTATATAATATGATTAGAGAATACTAAATATGTATAGTATAATTCGAGAATACTAGACATGTATAATATAATTCGAGAATACTAAATTAATAAAAAAAATATATTAAAGAAGAAACTAAAAATGGTTAAAATATGATCTGATCATCTGGTCTAGTTTACTCGGTTCAACTAGTAGCAACCTAAATAAGCATGATAGGACTGGTTCTCCGTCTTATTAGAAAACATTGGTTTGTGGTTTTTAGTTTCGTGCACTTAATAATACAATAAGGGTGCCCGCGCAATGCGATGGACGACATTTTACATTTATCACGTGTTTATAATATTTTATTATTTTTTCAGTATTTTCATAAAAATGTATTATATTTTTTATAAGCTAAAATTTAAAACATCAAATAAAAAAAATTCTGCATAACTATCTATATATTTATACATTAACTATTATAGATAAATATAAAAAAAAACTAAAGTGCTCCTCTCAGCCGTCTATTTGTAAAGGCGAATGTCAACCATCGGATGCAACTGGTTCACCTCTATATAAGAATCCATCTCAACGTCACAAATCTCATCTTCAAATTAGGGTTTCATTCCATTCTCCTCCGCCGTACAAGGTAACCATCATCAACCTTCATCTTCACAAATTCTCCACATCAAACAATGAAAGCAATCACTCGATCTCCTTCAATCTCGATGAAATCATTCCTTCTTTCTTTATTTCTTTCAGTGCTTCGCTTATCTGGTCGGCACGAATTCCATCAGTTTCTGTCCGACTCGTTCCCTAGAAGCAACATCAATCGTGATGTTTCTAGATTTATTCAATCTTCAATCGATGTTACTTATATCCATTGAACAACACTAGAACAGCTACATAATCACACACACACACACACACACACACACACACTGATATTGTTTGTTAATCGACTGTGATGAGCCAATACAGACCTGTAATGACTTGCCAAAATGATCGCAGATTATTATGAACATCTAAGGGACGGAGTCGATTTCTGTGTTTGATTTTTTTATTATTTTTATTTGTTGTGGCTTTATGAAGTTTGAATGTGAATTTGCTGAAAGTGATTATTATCTGCAAGTTTCTATCGATGAAGCCTACAAAAAATGTTCCCCTCGCTATCCGGTGCTACTGTCGATGTTGCATTTGGACGTTGGGAAACTACATGGTGTTTTTTCTTTAACATGGTGTTATATTGTTCAACATTTATGCTAACAACCTTCAATTTTATAAATCTCTTTAAATTAGGGATGAGTGTTTTTTCTGTGGTATTTTGGTCATGTTTGGTAAAAATAAGAAGTTACTTTTTGATTTTTTAGGAATAAAAGATCAAAATACAAAGTCAAAATTTTTTAACTTTTTAATTTTTTTGGAAGAGTATTTTGGTTTTTTCCTTTTCAAAAATCAAAAAGTTATTTATTTAAGTAACTTCAAACAAGCCTTTTAACAAAATCGGGCTGTTTAAAAAGGATTGAACGCCATTGGTATAGTATATGGAAGCAACTAAATAGCTAGAAATTAGTGTTAAGCTTTTGTGGTGATGAGAGCGTAAAACAATATCAAATAACATTAATGTCATAGCACTATTAGTTGCCGCCAACACTAAAAGCTCTAGTTTTAAAAAAAAGTAATGAAAAAATAAAATCTAAAAGGAAAATGGATGTTAAAAAATTTAAGCACGTACCCGAAACGTAAAATATTAAAACAAAAACATAATCCATCTAGGATATGTATGTTGTGACATGGTCATTAAATGAAAAAATAGGGGTAACGTTGAATTATACTTGCACATTATGGGTTGTTAACTTATAATATACATCCAAATAAAAAATGAAAATTTTGTAAAAAGATGAAAAATCACAAGTCTGGCCAAGCAAAATAATAGCTCTTAATGAAAAACCACTTAGTTGTCTAGCATGCATAGCCTCATTTCTAGAAGCAAATGTGGCAACTTATAAGTTGTTGTTGTTGTGATCATCGACGTGAATATAGCTGGGGAAAATACGAGGGTGTTCAATATAAAAGCATCGAAATACAATCACTAGAATGAAAAGAAATCTAAAGATGAAAAAGAAAAAAAATAAAAATACATCAAATGGATATTTTGTTTAGATATATTGATAGATTTTTTTTATTTGAGACATTTTGTTTATGATTATTATTATTATTATTATTATTATTATTATTATTATTATTATTATTATTATTATTATTATTATTCATGAGATTTTTTAAAGTATATTGGATATTTTGTTTATGCGACTTTATTTTGTTTTAAAGCATATGAAACGTTTAACTAAATTGATAATTAATGATGAAGATATATATATAATAGACACCATTACATACACAAATTAAAAGGTTTGGAGAAACGTATATAGTGTTACCAAGTACAACACAATTTAAAATTTATTAATAATGTCTTATTTTCTCTATTGTCTTGACGAAATCTAATAAATTTTAAAAATACTCATCAAAATAAATATCATGTTAAGACTACATGTGAATGCTATGATGGATTTCTTTAAATCACAAATGTGATTTTGGGTACAAGATATGTAAATGATATGATGTACTTTTACATGAAAATATTTGTCAAAATGAATATTATGTTGAGACTACGTATGAATGATATAATGTATTTTACATAAAACTAAACAACTTTTTGTTACAACTTTAAATACTCACCAACTTATGTTAGTTGGTGAATGGTTCATGATTTTTGCAACTGTACTTTGGGATTTTAAGTCTGTAACTTTTTACTTTATATATTTTTATCTTTTTTTATAGTATATTAGGATATGAACTATGACATGTCATAGTCATTAGTCAAAAGATAAATATTTCTTTTAACTTTACATTGATTTTGTTGTCCAAATTAGTGTTTTTAGTTGGCGATGAATTGGTTTTCGACTCGAATCGAGTTTCAAGTTTTCAAATCTAAATCAAATACTAAACATCTATACTTTTAACACAACTTGACGATGAATTGCCGAGTTGCTATAAAGTTATTACCCAAGTAGCCGACATCAACAATAATTTTATTGACATAATCAACGTAACTTTTAGATATTTTTTCAACATCACATAACTTTCAGATTTCGGATGATTTTTTTCTCGTCCTGAATAATAATCATATCAATAAGAAAACAAAAAAAATCAATTAGATTGAAACAACTTTGACGCCTAGCCCTTAAAACACGCATCTAAAATGCCAAGTCATGTCCTCAATGATAAGTAAAACAAAATACAAAATAACATTTAGCAAACTTTCTTTGTACTTTCCTCACACTTCATACTTTTTTTAAAACTGACACCTGTCCCTTCATCTTTACCAGCTAGAAAATTAAATATAAAAATATTTAAAACATATAACAATATGTAGATTCTTTTGTTTTTTAGAACAAAAATGACTGGATTCAGAAATGTGTACAACTAACGATGCATTATGTACAAGCAGATCATTACAGGTGTTTAATTCTGATTGGTGAGTTGAGAAAGCAACAGGATTAGTGTAACGAGTCAAACACACCCAATAATACAAATAACGTGTTTGACCTCTTAACAATTACAAAGCACATGTTAGTAGTATGTTACCTCAATTCTAGTCATATGCTCCTTGTGATTCTTTGCTTTGACAATTTTGCCCTTCTCTAAAACTAATTAGACCAAATTATGGTAATTTTATAAATCATAGCTAATCTTACATATGTGTTTGACCTCTAGTCATATGCACATGTTAGTAGGGGTTGGGCCCTAATAAACCTCTGACTTGAGTTTAAGGTTTTAAATTGTTTAAAGTTGATATGCGTTCTTCATTAATAAAGTACATGTGGATGCTTACGTATAAAAATATCAAATTAACAAAGTACATGTGGATGCTTACGTATAAAAATATCAAATATACATAACAAACCTCTGACCTGAGTCTAAGGTTTTAAATTATTTAAAGTTGATATGTGTTGTTCATTAACAAAGTACATGTGGATGCTTACGTATAAAAATATCAAATATACATGATACATCCGCCAAATCATTAGGTTGCTTACGCCAAATATTTTGCTATTACTTTGACCTAACAAAGTCGAGCTTAAAATCAGTTAGCATGATCCTCAAAAACACCAAACCAAATCTACCCCTTTGATCAAGATTTCTTAGTCTGAGGTTAAAGTCCCGGTTTTAACAGCTTCTCCGCATGTGACATGCATATAGATAGGTATCCATGGGTATATATATAATAATTTAAAATATGAGTATCATAGATATAAAAAAATTGAGTTTTTTTAAGTATGCCACCGTATCTCTAAGGTTTAGAGGCAAATGCAAGTTACACCCGAAGAAAATAAACACATCATCACCATGCATGCTCGAGTTACATCTACTACTTTATCATCATAAACTAAATCCCCATTTAGTTCACTAAATTTAAGGTAATTGAAATTGAAATTTAAGAATTATAAATACAAAATAATATTTGGTTGATCAGTAAAAAGATGTGTAAATTTAAAATTTTCTAACATTCATTAGAATCCATTTCATTTCTTTTACCATGGAATGCTTAAAATTAACATTTCAAGTCCACTAATGGGGCGTTTGATTGGAAAGAATGAAATGGAATTGAAAAAATAGTATATTTTTCAAGTAATTATGTTTGAGTGGGTAATGAAATGTAAAAAACAAGTGAATGTTTCATCTTAAATTCTCTTGGTTTATGAGATTTCAAAATCCTTTCATCTAAAGAGGGAATTTGAAATCCCATAATAAAAGAAATTTGAGTTAAAACAATCCATTAGATTTACTTTTAATTGCTCACTTAAACACAATTTTACTTGAAAACTATACTAGTTTTTCATTCTCATTTCATTTCATTTTATTTTTTCCAACAAAATGTCTCCTAAAAGAATTACCAATCAAACATTTTATCAAATTAAAACAAGATTTCACTCTCCAATTTCAATTTCACTCTCAATTCTTTTAGATGTGAAGGAAAATTTGTGAGGGGCAATTTAGTCCAACAAAAAAACAAACGAACACAGCATTAACACGGAGAAGAATCAAAGGGTCCACTTTGACCACCATCTTCCCAAATATAAAAACCCCCAAAACACACTCCTCAAATCTCATCATCCGAACGTTACAAACCTACACACATCACAAATCACCATGTGTACCGTTGCAATCTCAAACTCACCGGTCTTCTCACCATCACCACGAGTCTCCACTTCAATCTTCTGCAAATCATCACCGGAATCTTTAACTTTAACGCACTCCCCATCGTCATCTTCACCATCTCCGGCGACTTCCTTCAAGTTCCGCCTCCAGAAACCACCGCCTCCGGCGAGCACACTCTTCAGAGCCTCAAACGACGACGAACCCACTTCTTGTTCCTCCAATTCACCCACCCAGTTGAAGAGAAAGAGACCCACGAGGTTAAACATCCCGATTGCGTCTTTGAGCTTTCCGGCGGGGAGGTCAACGCCGTGTGCGGCGGCGACGGCGGCGGAGGACCGGTGGAGGGAGGTGGAGGTTGAGGAAGATGGGTATTCGGTTTATTGTAAAAGGGGGAAGAGAGAATCGATGGAAGATCGGTTTAAAGCGAAAGTTGATTTCGATGGGAGATATACACAGGTAGATGAATGAATCTTTGATGAAATTGATCGTTTGTGTTCTTCAATTCGATTGATTTTAAGTTGTTGACAGTTTTGATTGATGATTTCAGGCGTTTTTTGGTGTTTTTGACGGTCATGGTGGATCGAAAGCAGCTGAATTTGCATCGGAGAATCTTGAGAAGAACATTCAAATTGAAGTGGAAAACAGGGGTGAAAGTGAAAGTGAAATTGAAATGGTGGAAGCTATTAAACAAGGTTATTTGAACACAGATTTGGAGTTTTTGAAACAAGAACACCGTGGTGGAGCTTGCTGTGTGACTGCAGTTATCGCCGCGGGCAACCTGGTGGTGTCGAACGCCGGTGACTGTCGCGCTGTTGTTAGCCGAGGCGGAGCCGCGGTGGCGCTTACCTCGGATCACCGCCCGTCTAGACCGGATGAAAAGCAACGAATCGAATCACTGGTAAGAAACTTTTAACTGTTACCGTTACTATTACGGTTATTATTATTGTTACTGTCCGTATTATTATTACTATTTAAGTTTGATCACTAAACCAATTTGGGTTAATTTTCAGGGTGGATATGTGGATTGCAGTCGAGGGGTGTCTCGGGTTCTTGGAACACTAGCTGTTTCGCGAGCAATAGGCGATCGTAGCCTAAAGCAGTGGATAACAGCTGAACCCGAGACTACGATCATCAAACTCATGCCTGAATTCGAGTTCTTGATCATGGCTTCTGACGGTTTATGGGAGAAGGTTTCAAATCAAGAAGCGGTTGATTTAGTGCGACCTTTTTGTGCATCAAATGATAAATTGGAAGCAATGTCTGCTTGCAAGAAGCTTGTTGAGCTCTCGGCTTCACGAGGATCGGTTGATGATACGAGTGTGATGATCGTTCAATTGGGTCGTTTTTGTTGATGATCAAAAGGGTTGTCAAGAAAACATTTTTGTGTGGTTTTTGATGACCCAATTGTTTGCTTTGATATTTAGTATTAGTAGTTTGACAAGATTCATTGTAACAATCGAAAAACTTACTTCATTCGTTCATTCTTTTTAACTTGTTAACGGCTTTTATTAACTTTTATGGAATAAATCGATTTTTTTGGTTTCTTGGTCTTGTAATTCTTGTAACGTGTTAAAAGGTTGGCTTGAGTACAATTAACAATGCATAATGTCCAATGTATTAAAGCCAAGAAAGGAACCGTTGGAAGCATTGGTCGATAAGTCAAGATATGCTTGCTACATGAATTATTGGCATAATTTTAGTGATAGAATGAATAGTTGACTTGATTCTTAAATTGACTCGTGTTTAAGGTATTTCGAATCTTGACGTTTGACAATATTCCAACTTTTATTTTCGGTTTTTTAGTTTTTATTTTATTTTATTTTAATTATAATAAATGAATTTAGACGTTAGAATCAAGATTAACAAAAACTAGATAAAGTTCGTAGGTTTGTATGGGTGAGCACCAAAATTTGATAAACTGAACCCACCCAAACATAACTGATCACGTAACATATGGTTTGGTTTTGAAGTATAAGATTAATTAGTGGTTCGGACTCGATTATAAATAAGCATGAATAACATATCCAAGGAAAGGGTTAACACCTAACATATGATGACATGTAAATATAATAAGGTCATGGTTTAAGTTTCATTCTGAGCAAAATTGTTCAGAGTTGAACAAGGAGGTTTCTTAGCAATAAGTTTGCTCCTGAGAGGGGCTGAGAGTGCATTCCCGGCTGAAGAACGGATAGATAGGCCCGATTAATATAACATTTATTTTTCGAAGCGGGATCGTACATTTGCTGTTAAAAAAACAACATCGGATGTTTTAATGAGCTGCAAGTCTGCAACATGGGATGGGTCATCAAAATAAACATAAAAAACAGCTACCTAGGATGGTTAATTACTAGCATTGATACATAAAAAAATTATAGTAGCCAAAATCAACATCGGATAACAGACTCACATGCGAACTAAATCAGAGTAAAAAACCGATTAATCGAAAACATACCAGTTAATACAAACCAATAACTGGAATTTTTGGTTTTAGGTTTTAGTTCAATGGGGCTTAAAACCAAACTGAAATGGTCTGTGCATACCATAAAGTTTAGCATTTAGCATCAAGATAGGGCAAATGCATCTAATAGAGGAAGTTAAACAATTTAACATTTTGTTTTATTTTATTTTGATTATGTGTAATATATTATTTATAAAAGTAAATTACCATTTGCATTCCTGATTTTTTTCATTTTAACCACTTGTATCCTTGCTGTTTCAAAGTCTCGATTTGCCCCCTAACATTTCATTTTTGTCTCTATTTGAATCCAAATGACTAACTCCGTTAAATTGTTCAGTTAACTTTTTCTAAAATAGCATAACTACCCTTAACTCATATACACTCACTCTCCTCTCTCTCTCTCTCTCTCTCACACACACACACACACACACTCACTCTCCCCCATCCTCCCCCACCACCCCCCTCTCTGAATCAACAACCACCGTCGTCGCCACACACTCAGTTGGAGCAGGAGTTGCAGTGGGTGGACTGTAAGTTCTTTTTTTTCGTTTA
>BJCM01093714.1:0-10181 GCA_018326385.1 Flaveria bidentis | reverse complement strand
GTGCGACTGATCTAGTCTCCTGGTTCAGTCGTGCGACTAGTCCATTAGCATGAAGTATTCATGCGTATGGTCCATTAGCATGGTCCATTCGCATGAAGACTTCATACGATTAAGTTTGAACATGTTTCTCAATCATTATTGACTAAGAACTATGTAAACAACCACAAACCTATATAGTTAGTTCAATATGCTTTATTACACAATAAACAATGAAATATTAAACAATATAAGCATCAAACACATATTTCATTTATTCAACTCATTCATTACATATATGTAAGACATGGAAGACATTTTATGTTAAGCTCCTAAAGTAGGTATATATGTATCAACACTTCTTGATTCGAGTTGTTTTGGTGATTCACGATGATGTACGGTGCTGGTGTGGTAGTGTTCGTCAAGCGTAGCTAGAGACGATGACTTATGTCCTACAACCTATCACACAACATCAAATTTTGATTAATTTATACATGCAAACTCACCAACAATGTGTTGACCTTTTTGAACATATATTTTTAGGTAATAATCATCAAGCGTAGCTAGAGACGATGACTTAGTGATGACCCTAAGGAATGTATTTTAGACTAGCTCTAGCATGCTAAACTATTATGTATTACTTTAAGATAGCATTGTTAGATGTTTACATTTACATGTTCCTCGGTTGTGGGATTCAAATTCATTATGCTTGTTGACTATGTTTGTGGTGGAATTGATGAACTGCGATGAAAGTTTCTATTTGTGCTGGGTGATGTCATGTCTCGTTGGTTTATCCTCATTAATGGATCTCTCTTAACAATCAATATGTTATGACGATCTCGTCCGTTACATTCTGGTGTTTCCGCTATAAGCAGGGGTGTGACAGTAACCTTTTAATTAGCTACTTAGTAAAGTATCTAAAAGTAACTTATTTTGATGAATCTAATGGAATCTAATGGTTCTTTGGTTGGAGGTTAGCTAGGCAAAATAACTGGATCGACAAAATCATATTCTACAAGCCATTGTTTAGATCATAGTACTAGTAGTGATAAGGTCAAAGTAAAGAAGAAGGGGATAAGTTGAGAGAGAATAGTTTGGATAAATTTCCTGTCATACACGTGTATGAAAACAAGAATGAACACCTATGTTTCTTATTTTATCCCCACTACCTTCTACATGCAATCTAACTTAACTCCTACGATGTAGTAAGTAAACGTGACTTTGACTTCTTCTAAATGCAAACATGAAAATAAGAAATGGGCCTTTTAATGGAAGACATGCAACATGTGGACTTCAATCTTCAAGCCGAATGGGCCTTTTAATGTTATGTTTGAGCCTTGGATGAATGTTGGGTTCTTGTTGAGTTAGGCTGCAAGCTGGACTATGTTGATTCGTATCAACCAGCTAACACGATTTTTGAGAAACTTGTGAATTTTAACCATGCAAATAAACTAACAACCAATATATATTAAGCAACAATGGTAAATATATTGTAGGATGGTTTACTGTTATTGACTAGTATTTCAAGTCCTTCATTAACTACTTCTTTCATGAACTTTAGCACATACTATCCACAATCGACACTTTCTCGCTGATGTGGACACTACAAATTAAAATTTTAATGATTAGCTCATGAAGTTAATTAAAGGTGCAATTTCAAATAAGAACTAAGTGCTCATTGTAGAATTGACCTAATTGAGTTTAGTCGGCCTCTTGCTGGATCCACTTTTTTGTAACATATAAGCTCATTGCCTTGCAACAAAGTTGATTAATTAAAAATAAATAAGTTAATAATTTGTATTACTTACACATCAATGGTTTGTTTTCATAAGGAATTGATAATGCTAACCCTTAGAGAATCAAAATAATAATAAGTGTGCTAGCTGGTGGGACCTCATAAGATACATCTCATTATTCTCCTTCATAGCCCTCTCTAGATTAAATTTAAGATTAATCTACAATTTACTAATCACATCAAGAATCAACGTTGAAGCACCCTTTGGAGATGATTTTTTGGCATTGGTAAACACCTCAATACCAATCTTTAACCGTACAATTTCTTCTCCAATCTCTTATTTCTCATGAAGCTCTATGCTGTATCTATAATATGCCTATGTATTAAACAGTGTTGCTTTAGCTGAACATGCGACAACCATGTTTTGTCAAAGTGGCTAGTGAGAGGTGAAACATTTGATGTCGTTAAGGCTTCTTCATAATATAAACCCACATACATATAAACACATGTTATTTGTGTATTCTTTACTTTCCAATACCATATGGCACTTGAAGTTAACTTAATTACATCAAGTCTAGTAATGAATACCAACTCAATTTCATTTCAAAAGAACATATCATATAACCCTCCAGCATTTGATTCCAATAAAGGAACTTGTAGTGCTTAAAGATCAAATGACCAAGACAAATGTATGGAACTTAAACAAGAAGTTAACTGCGAATGTCGACCTGTTTTAAGATCTTTGAACAAACTCCAGAAGTGCTCCCTTTAGAAGTGGAGTTCTCAAACACACACTCATGCGCTTGTGTCAGCATCTACATCTCCATCATTCCCAGACACTCCACTGAAACTTGCACCGTCCTTAAGTTACCAAAACCTCAAACACACCAGCACAACAATAAATGAGTGAGACGCCTGATTATACATGGTTTTGGGACGAATCATTTGGTGGGTTTAGAGTCGAGAGAGTTAGTTTGATCGTTTCATGGTTGATTTTGGGGGGTTTTAGGAAGGAATTAGGTTTTATGTGAATGTGTGATTTAGCAGAAAACCAGTGATTATTCTTTGGTTTGTTTGTTTTAACAACAGATGTACGACCTTACTTTACAGGATAAGTGTTATCTTAATCGTGCCCACCTATTCGTTTTCCATTCGAGAGCGCACCCCCAACCCCTCATAAGAAAACTTATAACCACGAAAATCTTCTATCTCAACTTTGAGCATATTTGCTTAAAAAAAGACTTGAACCCATAAGCTCTCAATATTTACATGTCATGTGCATTCCACCTTAACCAGTTGGGTTATGGATCATTGGTAACAGTGTTAGTTTTAGTCTTTTAGACCAATGAGCCAAACATTTTAACATATCTTTTTCGTTTTTGCTCACTCTTCTTGTTACAACCTGTAACACAATAATCTTCAAAGCAATCTGTTTTGTAAAATGTTATAATTTGAATCCACATGATAACATATATCATTCCCACACACTACACAACACCACTTCAAGAATGACTCATGGACGCTTTGACCCCATGTAATCATCTGTTGAAATTAAATTTGTAAGCCTCAAGGATGGTCGTTGATGTCCCTTTTAAATTGTCTTACATAAATATAAAACATTAAGTTTTAATAATTTGATTATCTTTGATATTATTTTTCTTTTGACCTGGGAACTATTAAATTACTATTATTTAATTAAAAGTGTTCACATATTTTTTATGTTTTGATCTGCTAACACAATACCTCCTTGAAGGAAAAGCAAAGAACATCGATATTATCAACAACGAGAAATTTAACCTACGCGCTCTGATGGAGGCGTACGATGACATTAACCTAGTTAATGATACGTCGTGGCGCGTTTATGAACTTCATTACGTCCATTGCTCTATTGACACGAAACGTGCTTAAACATATAAAAAAGTATGTTGGTTTGTATTGGTTTTGAAGATAAACATAAAAAAACATTATGCCTTAAACGTGCCTAATAACTTATAAAAAGTAATTTAAATCAAAAGTAAAATAATAAGATAATTTATATGAAAGTAAACATAGCTTATAGTAAAAGAAAATAAAAAAAGAAAAAGCCAAACATATATGTAGACAATAAGGTTTGAAACTAACAATACCTAATCAATCTTTCACATCCAACCTTTTATTACTAACTATTGAAATTAAATATATTTATTTTATAGAAAAACAAAGATATGAAACAATCAACCTTTGAAATTGAAAGTACAATTAGTGATCGATCGATCGTTTAATTTTCCTGGACCTAGTAAAGAGAAACTTCTTATACTTAACGGCATCACAACGGAGAATCAAAACTGTATTAAAAAAATATGTCTAATAACCTCTCATATTATAAAAACACTCATTTAAAACTCATAAGTAAAATGTCATTTTTCAAATTTTAACCTATATCTAATAACCACTCACATTATATATACACACGAATAATTACTTATATACGTAAAATGTCATTTTTGACTGAAATTTTTTAATCATATGCTTCAATAGCATTGTCCATGTAGTGTTATAATTCGGGAAAGCCACCAATATGATCGAACATGTTAGATCTTAATATTACAAAAATGAATATTGACTTTTAGGTTGTTTAGAAAATAAAAGACTAGATTGTAGCCTTTAAGTTTGGGAAAAAAAGATAGACTAGACTGTTTTTAATTGGTTCATTTTGAGTTTAAGTTCTGGTCTTAGCTGTGTGGGAGAAAATAATGTGACTGGATTGTAACATTAAGGTACACATAATATTTTCTAATTGGTTGGTTTTGATTTGAATTCTAGATTATAGCCTCCAACTCAAAACCAACCAATTGAAAAATGCAATGTGTACTTGAAAGTTGTAGTATCTAACTCAAAACCACTAATAAACAAAAGTTATGTGTACTTAAATGATACAATGTAATGACATCCTTTATCAAACTTGAAGGCTACAATATAGTTGTCTTTTTTTACCACGTTCTCAACCACTATTAATATTTATCATATTTTTTATTGTTTTATTTTCATTGTGACTATTTTTGTTTAGTCATGCTTTTGTTACTTGTTCCCCTTGTTTAGTAAGTTGTATAATAGTTTCTAACTAGAATTAAGCCCCCGACGTTGCCATTGGGGCGTACAACCATGTCAAGTAACACAAAGTACACACCACCGTTAATGACCGCCAATGTCGAAAAACTCGTATAAAAAACCGAAAAAATAAAATTGATCTTCGACTAAAACGTAGCACTAAGGACACACCATTGTTAGGTGATATATTAAACTTATAAAACAATTAGTAATTTGATCTTGGACCAACACGTTGCAATGTGGTGCTAAATGGACAAAAAGCTAAGTGTAAAAATGTTGAACCACTCACGCACATTGAGGTGTGTTAACTGAAAAATATAGACCGAAACATAAAACATAAATTTTTATAAAATATAAAAGTATAGGGATAAATTTTAAAAGTAAAACAATGTTTGAACTATATTGTAAAAATATGTAAAAGTATTGGTTAAAATAAAAATAATTAAAGATTAAAAAGAAATAAGACAAAAGGTTGGTATAACCCCTAAAACATGTTGTACAACTCATAATGAATAAAAAAATTGATAATTAGTATATATATAATATCCTTAGATTATAGGTCGTAGGTTTTTGTATCATGGTGGTGGTGAGTTAATGTTTTGAAGTGATAATTATTAGTTTATCTTTGAGAGTTAAATTAGTTTGTCTTGCTAGTTTAATCTTGGCAAATTGAGCGGTGATCTGAGACATGATCGCTTAACGGGAGGGGTGTATCTTTGTCTTTGGTTGAACATCTCAGCCCTATTGTTCGTTTTGGTGGTGAATTTGTATCTATAACGAACCGTAGATCTATTCTATTTTTAGATGCTGTGTTTGAATCAGTGTTGTTTGGGTCTGCTCCTATCAGTTTGAGTCTCACTTGATACAATATGACACAAATGAAACACAAGTTTTACAACAATGAGCCTTTTGGCGGTGAGTTTCCCATGGGTTCAAGTCTCACTTTATACAATATGCTACAAATGAATCAAGAGTTTTACCACAATGAGACTTTAATAGGTGAGTTTTCCAATGGGTTCAGTTGCACTTGGTGCAATATGATCCAAGTGAATCATGAGTTTTACAAGGTAGCCTTTTGGATTGTGGGCTTTCTCTTGAGTGATGGGAAGGTTGGGTCCCGGTAATGTCTATCTAGGAGGGGGTGGGTGACATTTCGCCAATATGTTAACTCGGATGATAGAACATATAGTTTTCATTGCTCATTAAATAAAAAACATCTTAAAAGTTTAGTTTTATATACTATGAATTTGTATTGACATTTTCAACAACGTAGGATTAGAGCTCAACTACTTCCTTTTATTTTGCTTCTAACATATTTATAGAAACCTTTAGAATAATTCAATCAATGAATAATAAACATTCAACGCTCTGACAAAATTAATCTAAATATAAAAATAATTAAAGAAATTAAATAAATCATCATAGTATATAATAATATACCAAAAGTTTAATGTATCTTATGACGATGCATTTTGACGACTTAATCTTTCGTTTTATTATTTCATATTTTTGTCTAATTTATTGGTGGTGAGACGATATATGTAGACTTTATCTTTCTATGTTTACTATATAAGCATGACCAATTTACACGATTTGTTTCATAAATTTACAAAGTTCCTAGAAACAAGTTAATTTCACACTTCTCATTCATGATGTCTCATTTTCTCATATTAAGTCTCTTGTTGGCAACATGTTCGACCACCTTTGCTTCGGACCCTAGTCCTCTTCAGGACTTCTGTGTGGCTGATCCAAATAGCAAAGGTAATAGATTAGTATAAGTTTTTGGGTTTTTGATAAAAGTTATATTGAAATACAAAAGAAAAAAAGTAAACAAAAAATATATAAGTAAATTAAAAAAATAAATATTAGAAACTATTAGAGAAAAATTAGAATATACGTTATCATTAAAGAAAAAAAATACATTATATTTTACCGTTGGTGAGGGGAGCGACTTTGCTTATATTTGCTTCCCAGACTAGCGAATTGTCAAATAAAACAGAAGTACTCATGAATTTTTTAAACCACCTAGCAATACGGAATTTTATGGTTATATAATATGCAATATTAATACGTGTCCTAACATATTTCTATGTAGTATTCGTTAATGGTGTGGTTTGCAAAGATGCAAAGCTTGTGCAAGCAAATGATTTTCTCTTTAGAGGGCTTCACTTGATGGGCAATACGTCAAATGATGTGGGCTCCGATGTGACCGCAGTAACTGTAGCAGAGTTACCAGGACTCAACACTTTAGGTATCTCCATGGCTCGTATTGACTTTGCTCCTATGGGTATCAACCCTCCACACACACATCCTCGGGCCACTGAGATCTTACTTGTCATTGAGGGTCGTATTCTGGTTGGTTTTGTCACATCTAACCCTGAAAACCTCCTCATTACGAAGGTACTTGAGAAGGGCGATGTGTTTGTTTTTCCACAAGGTCTAGTTCACTTCCAGAAAAACCTCGGACATGGGTATGCTCTTGCTATTGCAGGTTTGAGTAGTCAAAACCCGGGCGTTATTACTATTGCAAATGCGGTGTTTGGATCAAACCCTGATATCCCTGGGGATATTCTTGCAAAGGCCTTTCAGACTGACATTAACGTGGTTTATCAAATTCAATCAAAGTTCTAAACTAATATGTGATCATATGTTGGTTTCTTTAACTTGTATGCTTAAAAGTTATATGTGTTAAAATAAAAGTTATGTGTCTTAAAAGTGAATAAAAAGTATGTAATATTTTGATTGTGATTTATAATTTCTTTGTTTTGAGAATCAATACTTAAAAGAAATAAAAATAAGAAAGAACTAGACAAATGTGTTTTGGTAACTATGAGAAATAACACCTTTGATCTATACTTTTTTACTCAAACAATACATTTGGTATTTCACACTAACTAGTGACGGGTTTGCAGCCTCCCGGTATCACGTGTGTACTGAAGGTATTCATTCTCAAGTGATTGAGGTTGTTAATTTCATGAGTTGAAATAGATGTTGATTTAGGAATAGGTTCTAAATAAACTTGACAATAAGTTGTATTAAAAATCAAATACGTTTTTTGTATTTTGACCAAAATACCCATATTTTAAAAGATGTATGTATGTATGCATGTATGTATGTGTGTGTGGGTGTATGTATGTATGAACGTATATATGTAAAACTCGAACCCCGACTATGTCTACCGTAACCATGATGGTTTTCTCATCGACACTAGTAGAAATCTAGGATGGATGATTCCGTTAGAATTCCATAGGTGATGGTGATTATTGATAGGCCTAAGCGCTAAAGTCCATTGACTAACTGATCATGGGTAATTCATTTGCTGATTGATTTTTGACAAACATTTTAGCAATAGAAATATTGATTGATTTAAAAAAAATAAAAATAAAACTATATTCTTAAGGAAGGTTTATAAAAATTAAAATACATATTTTTCTACCAAGGGAATTAACAAGAGACTTTAAACAAATAAAAAAAACTTAATTTTTTCTAGTGAGTTTGAGGGGTAGAGCTCTTAGTTGAGATAGGTTGGGTTGAGTTAAAATTTAACCAATATTTTATTATAATAAAAGTTAATTCATTAAAATTGTATTAGAATCTTATTTATTTATGTATTTATTTAATTTTGAAATTTCACATCTAAAATTTGAATTTGAAATATACTCCAATTTATGCATATTTAATTTAAATAAAATGATAATTGCCGACTAGCAAGGTTTTGTGCCACTATCGTTGAATACAAAATCTTTTATTTGGTCAAGCTACTGGTTTATGAATTTATAGTCATACTTTCTCTTGAAGATTAAGTTTGAGGTTTATCAGATTGAGTAAATTGGATTGATACACCGAATTATTTTAATATGAAGGGGTGTTTTACGTCTCTTGGATAAACTAGGTGTTTAAATTATGAGTCCCTCACATTATCTAGATGTGTAATCTTCACCGATTTAAAAGATTACATAATGTTAAGAAATATAAATATTTATGTTTTCGGTTTATTGTGTAATCCTCATAAGGTAATTGTTTATCAATTTAGAGATTACACGATAATCTCATGATATTACACAACGAGCTAAAACGTAAAAAAACTATTTTATATCAACACTATGCACGTTTTAAAGATAAAAGATATTCGTTTTTATGGCGTATTTTTTTAAATAATATCTTTATGTAAAAGCTAAGTATGTTTAAAAAAGATGGAGCATGAGAAAACAGAACATTATCAATTTTGCTCTCAACCTAATCTTAATAAAATATCTTAATCTTTCTTGCATTTTGTTTGGCTTTAAAGATTTTGTAAGTTTGTACTGGAACATTTTCTTATTCTTTTTATCTAATTTTATAATTTTATCTAAATGTAAAAATAAAATAATTTTACATCGATTTCAACCGTGAGATCTTGTAGGTAATAGTATTTATTCTCAAGTTTGTTGTACACTCATGAATACAAATTTATTTTATACATGCTAACAAATCTTTGTCTTTATATTCTAACTGGCTTTAGTAAACCCGTGTATTACACGGGTTACACGGGTTAAATAAATAAAATATTAATATAATAAATGTATTATTTAAACAATGATATTTTAAGATATGATATGACTAAAATAATAAAACAGTGATATCAACTTTTAAAATTTTGTTATTAATTTTTTTTAAAATAAACATTTTGTTTTAAAACAAACCGTATAAAAATATATTTTTTAAAACTTTTCTTATTGCAACTCCCAAAACTGATTATTTTTTATTTTTAAAAACTTGATTTTAAAGATATCAATTTTATAAATAAACTTAATAAATAAATTTATTTCTTAATTTATTAAATATTAAAAAGTATACAACAATAGTATTAATAATTAAGGTGATTATTTAACAGGAGAGAGATGGGAGAAAATTTTAATAAAAATAATTGTGGTGCTAACACGTGACATATCATTTACTATTTTATTATAGCAGGAAGATAAAAATACAACTAAGGGGACCATGACAACATCACATCTTTTCTACTAAATTTTTTTCGTTATCTCTCCTATTAAATAAATATATTAATTACTAATAATATTATTTAATTATTTTAGCTTAAATAGTTTTTAATAAATATAAAAAACTTTTTTAATGTTATTTATAAAGAAGAATAAAACATCAAATTATTCTGAAACATCAAACTTTTTTAATAATATAAATTAGGGGTAACTTTATAAAAATGTAATAAAGTTTTCAAAATTATTCTAATTAGATCACCCATAAACCTTTTTGTTCAAATCAGGTCATTAAACTTTATGTAGATGTTTTAATATTGTGTATTTATCTTGAATAGTAGATAAAAGGAATAGTCAAAGTTGAGAGGAGGTGGTGGTGGCGACGATGGTGGTGGTGGGCGGAGATG
>BJCM01093713.1:0-13689 GCA_018326385.1 Flaveria bidentis | reverse complement strand
GAGCAAAGCACATGAAAATTGCAAAATGCAATCAAGCTAATAACCCATGTTGTTGGTGCGATCTGTGCAAAAAGAAAATAATTGCTCAAACAAGAAGATAGGTTGTGTGCCTCTCTGCTGTGCGGTGGTACTGACCTGAGGATAAGCATAACCTAAATATTCTAGAATTCATTGTTGTTTGTGCCTCTCTGCTGTGTGGTGGCACTGACCTGAGGCTTAGCATCTCTTTGAAAGCGCTAGAATAGTTTCTTCTTGAATACTACCCGTAGACCGTTCAAAATCTCCTGAGGAACGTTGATTACCATATAAGTGTGGGATCCACAAATGCTTGTTGAAATAATTAAACCTAAAATCATCACCAATCTATGTCAAAAGTTTGTATATGGATTTAAGAGGACAAGTTTACTGACAATCATCGTGGCTGCAACTCTTGAAAGTCAAAACCATTGTGTACATCTTGTAGCACTAGTATGATTTCCTAGAATTGCAAATGACTCTCGATGAAAAACAAGAATCTAGCATCTAAAGGTTTTGGTAGAATGTCCCTAATTATTTGACAAACCTGTATGATTCCATAATGAATCGTTCCAGCTATTGTCAAAATAACTTGAAGCTATACTGTTCGAGAAATAAAACTGCTAGATATCTATCTTAGGAGTTCAACCTCACACAAAACTACAAAAATATGTTTTAGATTTGTTTTATTTATAGTTTTTTAATTTTGTAAATTTTAGTTAATTTATCAGTTAAATGTCGGATTATACATCGAAAGTCAATCTGGAAATCACTCACTAAAAGGGTCACGTTTGAGGTGACAAATTGTTTTAAAAGGATCACGTCTGAGGTGATCAACAGCTTTTCTATGTTAACAAATGGTCATGTCTGAGATGATCATTGGTCAAAATGTCATATCAATAAGAAAATGATTAAGTGAATGAATGGCCATAAGGTCAAACTCATAAGTATGAGCCATTCGCACGAATGGACCATGAGTATGGACTAGTCGTACGATTGGACCATACTTATGAACCATACTTATGAACCAGTCACCCAAATGGAGCATGAGTACGGACTATTCACACGACTGGCTTACAAGAATGAGCCAATCGCATGAATGGGGTGACCGAATGAGTCAGTCGCTCGATTGAAACATAGTTGCCCAACTAAATTTGACCAACTGAGCACGACTCAGCTCCAATTGCACGCTTGCAAAGTGCGAATGGACCCAGTCGGCCGATTGAAAGTAGATTTAGTATAAATAGGGCTAAAGTCGGTCGCATATGTTCATCACCCCTCAATCGCCCTAAAATCGCCCGATAGTACCATTACTCTGCCCAAATCTGATTAGATCGATTTCACTTCACTATTGTGTTACTAACGAGTTCTTACATCTTTTGCAGGTAATAAGCGACCCTAATCGCACACAATGCGCGGTGAAACAAAACCCTAACAGGCCTAAATAGTTTAAAATCAATAAATAAGTGTTAACTAACAAGCAGACCAAATAAAAGACAAAATTGGGTATAATGAAAGGCATATAGAAACTATTAACAATCTTGCGAGTCTAAAGAACCTGAACACCACGTTTAATTGCAAATTTTGAGTTAGATTCAGGATAAACATGTCGAACAGAGAAGTATGCGACTGGTCACTCCGAATGAACTTCAATCGCATGATTGAACTGGGTGAATGACTCAGTCGGCCGAATGAACGAGGCATATGAGCTACGTCACCCGACTTAACTCAGTCGTAGGGTCAGTCGCCCGATTGAACTCGGTCGCATGCTAAGTCACCTGATTAAATTTAGTCGCATACCAAATAAACTGATTGAACTCAGTCGTATGGTTCAATCGTACGATTGAACCTGACTGATCTCAAACAGTTTAAAGTGAAATGGCTTATGTTATGTGCTGATCTAATATGCACGTGTCTTGTGTTACAGAATCATGGCTGATAGGTGGATCATCAATACCAAGCACAACATTTGTGCTCACTTGGGTGCCACCACTAGGAATGTTGCTGAGTTTGCTGGCATTATTGCATTTCAAAGGAGATCGAGGATATATCGAGCGATATCTACACCCTACACACCCTATCGGTCTATACAGCAGGAATTCTAGGAAGGTGCATATGTTGACAGATCGATTGAGCCCTACAGTATTCGTAGCACCATCTTTGGCTAGGAGATTGAGGTCACAGCAGTTGATCTGAGACGGGTACTGGATTTGGGAGATGATGTTGCCTACCCAACCAGACTACATCCACTTACAGTTAGGGGATGCTTTCTACGGATGAGATACACTAAGGACATCAACGCAGGTATGCTCAATAAAAGCAACATGTGTCCCCAGTTCAAGTACCTAGCTCATGTAATTCTGAAGTGCATTGCTTCACGAAGAGGTGGATTTGATGATTTATCGAACCAAATCCAGAATGCCTACGTGGCACTGGTGCTGAATCACCCCTTCAGCTTCTCCAACATGATATTCTCCTACTTGATCGAGAACCTAGAGGCCAAAGGCAAGGAAGGCTTCTGCATGTACCCAAGATTTCTGCAGATGATCATAGACGAGAAGCTTCCTTAGCTGCCTAAGGAGAGTCATGATGATATCTCTCTCGAGATCATGGATGACACCACTCTTGGGAGAATGAATGTCTACAGGGGAAAGCAAGTAAAGCCCCCTGTAAAGAGACTGTTTGGGCACTTGGCGAGAGAAGACTATATGGCACCAGCTCGGCGAAAGTGGCATCACGAGGAGAGTGACTCGGATGTTGAGCAGATTTCTCTACCATCCGATGACTCCCATGGTGATGAGAGCGGTGATGGTGGAGATGTTGGCCCCACCCAATCTAGGGCAACTACTACTGATATACCATCTCCACCATCCACCCTAGGAGGAGCAGAGGCAGCTGGTTTCCATCAAGATTTCAAACCTGATGAGGAGGAGGAGAGTGATGATGAGCCGTTGACTCGAACGGTGGGCGGCAAGGTGGTTGCCACCGAACGAAGGATTCGGGCGGTTGGTGAACGCCCGGGCGGGTCTGGGGAGACTATGACTGATCTAACCTACACCCCAGATCAGCCCAACATCCTAGGGGGAGCATCAGCCTCGAAGGGTACGAGGAAGAAGATGATGGCTCAGCCCCACGGGATGAAGCCCAAGAGAAGGAGGTTCACATTGATTACTACCTCTTCCACCACTGCCACCACATCTACCACCACCACTCACTCACCCACCACCACAGCTACCACCACTACTACCACCTCACCCACCACCACAGCTACCACCACCACTACTACCACTTCACCCACCATCACTACTATAGCCACTCCACCACCCATCTACACTACTTCCACCACCATTACAGCCTACCCATAACCACCCACTCATACACCACCACCCATATTTACCACTGCCACCACCACCAGCACTAGCCACCAACCCGGACCATCATCCCACCCTATATTCACTACCGGATCATCCTTACCTTTTGTTGGGGTAGAGGATCAGCTGTTAGCACTAAACAGAATAGTGCTGAAGATGTGGACTGCTGATGAGAAGAGAGCTGCCCAAATATGTCTGCTTGTGGAGCAAAACGCTGCCCAAGCACAGCAGATCTCACAGCAGGCCCAGCTGATTGAGTACCAAGCTCAGCAGTTGGCTGCTCAGGGTGCAGAGATTGCCCAACTCCAGGAGCATAAAGTCCTATCATAAAAAAAACATAGAGGAGTTGGAGGCTGCCAAAAAGACAATCATGCTCAAGCTCAAAGGAACAAACGATGAGCCTCTGAAGATAAGAGAAAGGGATGGTGATAATGATGGTAATGATGATGATGATGATGAGGGTGATGATGAGGATGATGATGAGATGGATGATGATGGTGCAGGAGATAGGGGAGATGATGAGGAAGAAGATGATGCAGCGGCATCAGGGGCCACACAAGCTAGCAAGAGGCACACCAAGAAGAGTCAGGATCAGGGTGCCTCGACCTCAGCCCCGCCTACAGAAGATCACATGATTCAGGATAAAAATAATGCTTAGATGTTATGTAATTTTAAATCTTGTAATTGAATCATGTATTAAACTTATGTACTTAATATTGATATTTATTTAATGTCTTGTTGTCTTGATTATTGACTAATGGTTGACCTATTTATTTGTTTAAATTAAGCAGATCATACATCTTAGCAAGATGAGTACGATGTTGCTCCCCTTCAGTAAATCAAGTCTCAACTCACAATGATTCTTGATTTTCAAGGGATCATCCGAAGGTCCGTAAGCTATACTCCTGAAGAAGGAGAAATTATTCATGACCTTACGGACGAACAACTTGCTAAGATGTTCTGGCTAAATCCGGATGAGATTGTGAACGATGCTCCCACTATTGAAGTTGCAAGTGACGACAAGCTGAATGATGTAGATGACATCGAGATCGAGGATGTCACGGCGGAGCATTAACCTGAGTATACTGATAGAGAGGGAAATGTGGTCCCCAATCTGGGAGATACTCTCGTCAGTGATACTTTTGATATACTGGATCAGATGTAAAGCGAATCTGAAAAGAAATAAGGTCAAGCCCAAGCCACAGACGCTGACGTTGACATCAAGAAGGCTGAATGGGCGGCCTGTTTTGCAGAGATCTGAGCCCAACGCACTACTCCAAAACCGAGTGTCTACACCAAGCTCTACAAAGTGAAGAAGCATGACAAGGTGTCAGGCAAGATTATCGCGTGGGCCTATTTTGAAGATCTTAATGTGTATGCTGTGAAGAGAGAGAAGGGTATAGAGTACTTTAGATTCCCACACGATCTAAAGACTCTACCTGGTTTTGAGCTCAACCAGCTGGCCAAACTAAAGTTGTTATATGTTGACCCAAGAAAGATGTCAGGCTGGTTTGAGGCTGCCTTGAAGAGAGAGTACCACACCAGGTGGGTCAACTTCAATCCTCAACAATCGACGAGGTACATCAGAAGGTCTGAAGTTGATTCCATTACTGGCAAGCCAAAGATAGTGCTGAAGTGGAGTCTTCCGCCACGATGTCAAGAATCCTCTAAGGGAAATGCCACAGGACTTCACTCCACACTTCAAGTGGTGGTACTATGACTGGAGAACAGGTGAGGCGGTCATAGTTCTGAACAGAGATGGTAATATGGAAACTATCAGGGTATTTGACCCAATTTGGCTAACTAACTTATCTTCTAATGATTTCTACACTTTATACAAGTGGCCACTGTTCTATGACGCGCAAGATATTATACAAGCCCTCTAGTTCCAAAACATGATAAGACTCTACTTTGCATTTGAAATACATGCAGGAGTTACAAGGGAGGAAAAGTATAAGAAATTTGAAGAGCTGATGAAGAATGTTAGACAATAGATGTAAACTAGGTCCAAGGGGGAGTTTGTTGATACATATGTACCTAGTTTAAGAGCTCAATGTAAAATGTCTTTCATGTCTTACATATATGTAATAAATGGGTATGAATAAAATATAATGTGTGGTTTATGCTTATAATGTCTAATATTTCATTTTTTATTGTGTATTGAACTAACTATAAAGGTTTGTGGTTGTTTACACAGTTCTTAGTCAATAATGGTTGAGAAACATGTTTAAACTTAATTGTGTGAAGTTCTTATGCGAATGGACCATGCTAATATACCATATGCATGAATACTTCATGCTAATGGACCAGTCGCACGACTGAACTAGGAGACTGGATCAGTTGCACAATTGTGACATGAGATTGACTCAGTTGCACGACTGGACCTTAGTCGTGCGGATGAATCAACCGCATGCTTCAGTCGCACGACTGAACCATGCTAATGGTTTAGTCGTACGAATGGAAAACCCTAACCTATAAATACCACTTAATTTGTGAAAAAACAAAACAATTCGAATACCTATGCACATAATCGTACCCTAGCCGTCCAGAGACTCAAGAACACTTGTTCCAAGTTCATAGATCGTATTTAATCATCTTGCAATCTTCTTAAAATTTTGTTTCATTATTAGATTGATTATACTTGCATTCTCATTAGTTTGATCGCCACTCAAATAAGATTCCGCACTATTTAGTTTGGTATACACGTCAATCAGTTAGTACTCCATACTTAAACGGTCCTAACAAGTTAGTACGCCATTCATTTCAAATATGTAAGACATGAAAGACATTTTACATTGAGCTCCTAAACTAGGTACATATGTATCAACAGTGAGCTATACACCTGAAGAAGGAGAGATCATCCATGATCTGATAGATGAGCAGCTGGCTAATATGTTCAGATTAAATATAGATGAAATTGTCAAAGAGGCTCCAGAAGTTGATGTCTTAAGTGATCAGGAGCTACATGATGTGGATGAAATAGAGATTGAAGATGTCATAGTTGACCACTATCCTAAGTACAGTGACCTTGAGGGCAACGTTATCCCCAACTTGGGTGAAACTTTGGCAGTGATACCTTTGATAAGCTGGAGGATATGAAGAAAAAAAGAGAAGGATGAAAGTAAAGCCCAAGCTTCTATTAAGAAAGCTGAATGGGCAGCTTGTTTTGCTGAAATGAAAGCCCAATGCGCACCTCTAAAGCAAAATGCCTACACCAAACTTTACAGAGTCAAGAGACATCAGAAAGTGTCAGGCAAGATTATTGCGTGGGCATATTTTGAAGATTTGAAGTCTGTGCTGTTAAAGGGAGAAAGGGATTGAATACTTCAGATATCCACATGATCTAAAGACACTTCCTGGTTTTGAGCTCAACCAATTGGCATGCTTGGATCTTTTTTATGCCAACCCGAGAAAGATGTCATGATGGTTTGAGGCAGCATTAAAGAAAGAATACCACACCAAATGGGTAAACTTCACACCTCAACAACCCAAGAGGGTCATTCATAAGTCTAAAATTGATCCTATATCTAGAAGGCCTAAAGTGGTGTTCAAGTAGAGTCCCCCACGCACAATGTCCAATATTCCCTTATGAGAAATGCCTCAGGACTTCACTCCACACTTCAAATGGTGGTATTATGATTGGAGGATGGGGGAAGCGGTCATAGTTCTGAACAAAGATGGGAAGATATAGACTATCAGGGTATTTGACCTAATGTGGCTTACTAACTTCTCTGCATATGATATTTACACTTTATACAAGTGGCCACTGTTCTATGACACGCAAGATATCGTACAAGCTCTACAGTTCCAACATGTTATACGACTATGCTTTGCATTCGAGATACACGCAGGAGTCACCAAAGAAGAGAAGTACAAGAAATTTCAAGAATATGTGAAGAATGTTACAAAATAGACTAAACGTAATGGGTTGAAAGGAAGATCTCTCAATCTTATAAATAGCAAATCGATCCACAACTGTAACACCCGGTTATTTATGGAAGACAAAGAAAGAAGTATATGGTGAAAAAAAAGAAAGAAAAAATATTTTACTCAAGTTGAAGGGTAAAAATTGTACAAAAGGACAAAATGTTTGAAAAAGTGGGTCTAAAAGGTGATGGCCGCCCATCACCCTCTCTTCACCCATATCAATCGGATTTTAGAGAGAGAGAGAGGATGAGAGAAAGAGCATAGCTTGGGTTTTGAAGAAGGACAAGAGAAGAAGTTTGAATTCAAGGTAAGAATTCGTGTGTTTATGGTGTTCTTAACTGGTTTTATCCTTGGTTGTATGCTTATGTGTGTTTGTGTGTGTTTGGGTGTGTGTTTTAGTGGGTTTCTAGGTGAGAACTTGTAGCAATCGGGATTTGTAGGAAGTCTTACCCGAAGAGGCTGCTAAGGTGAGTTCTAGAACCCCTTTTTTACATGTTTTAACTGATTTTGGGGCTAGAAATACATGTATGAACTTTTTACAAAAGTTGGGTTTTATACCCGTATGTATGTATGTGTGTATGTTATGGGTGTGGTTTGATTTTAGACTATGTTCATGTTTGAAGATGTTATGGTTATGTTTCTAAGGCTTAGAATGTATGATTTAAGCTTAGAACATGATAGATGGTGTTTGGGGACCGAATTATGATTTTAAATGTGCCCTAGGCTGCTCATGCGCCCAAATAGTAGCTCATACGCCTAAGTTTTAGAATAACTACTTAAGTGTTCTAGAGGGGGGTTAAGCACAAGACAAGACCTAGATGGAAACGAAAGATAATAGTGTACGAAATGAACGATGATGAAGATAATAACTAGTATCTATGTGTATGTACGATGTGTGATCACGTTCTAAAGCTTGTTTGATTTAAAAGAAAGTGATGAACGTTTTTAATGAAAGTAAAGTGCAACACTGACTTTTTATGCATTTTTTCAGTTGGCAGGTGAGCATTGCTGAGGATGACGCGGGGCAGCTACTTGGTATTTTTGATGGCATTCTTTTGTTAATTTTTTTGCATTGTAATGCGAACAAATGAAATTATGTAACGAATGTTGTATTATTTTGCAAAAGCCTTTATAACGAAAATGTTGTTTTTAATGTTTTCCTCTACAACGTTTATTTCAAGTTAATATAATTATATGTTTTGTGAGCGATGATTGGCCAGCTATAAGCGTCTCGGGAACGGGGCCTTACAACAATAGAGCCAAATGCTTGCTGAAGAAGTACTAAAGATCCTAGAAGAAGGTGATGACCATGAAGTTAAAACTAAGCTTCGGGTGCATCTGCAGTTTGATAAATTCAGCCTGATTTGGTTTTAATATTCGACCAATTGCATGCCACGAGAGCAACATCAAAAGAGAGACAGAAGAACTCGGAGAAAAGCACTAAAGCAACAGCAAAAGAGAGATAGAAGAACATGGACAAAAGCACTAGAGCAACAGCAAAAGAGAGACAGAAGAACTTGAAGAAAAGCACTAGAGCAACAGCAAAAGAGAGATATAAGAACTTGGAGAAAAGCATTCAGAAAATAGGATAAACTAAGTCCAAGGGGAAGTTTGTTGATACATCATGTTCCTAGTTTATGTTCTTAATGTAAAAGTCTTTCATTTCTTACTCATGTGTAATGTAATTATTCAATGAAATATGATACGCGTTTGATGTTTATTTATCTTTGATTATTTCATATTATTATTGTGTTAAGTATAAGTCATATGTGTGAACTTCATATATAGGTTTGAGCTTGATGTACACAATTCTAAGTCAATATGATTGGGAAATGTGTTAAACTTAGTCAGGTGATTATTCATGCTAATGGACCATACGCATGAATAATCATACTAATGAACCAGTCACACAACTAACCAGGAGATTGGATCAGTCGTATAATTGAGACATAAGATTGACTCAGTCGCACGACTAAATCTTCAATCATGTATATGACTCAATCGCATGAATCAGTCGCACGACTGAACCATGCTAATGGTTCAGTCGTATGAATGGAAACTGCAAACCTATAAATACCACTTAATTCATGAAAAAACAGAACACTTTGAGAGATACTTCGAATATACATAAACCCTAGTCGTCCAGAGCGTCCAGAATGCCCAATCCAACTTCATAGTTCGTTCTTGATCGATGTCTACTCATTCTTAACGCTTGTTTCATAGTTAGATCGGTAGGGTTATCGTTCTCACTGATTGGATCGCCAATCAAATAGGATTCTACACTATTTGATTTGGTCTCACGCAGAATCTATTAGTACTCCGTACGTACTCGGTCCCAACATCTTTTTACTCAAATTATCCAGAAACAAGTTTAGAGATTAGTTTATTTTAGTTATGTTTAAGTGAGAACCTAATTGTCTCTAAATTGATTCAAAGAGTCCATTTTTAAACTATAAACTTGTCAAAATCAAAACCCAATCACTTTCAAGTATTCCAACAATTCCAAAATCATCAAAACTCAATCAACTTCTATTATATCATAAAAATAAGCTCTAAAACCATAAGAAATCTTCAAAAACGAGCTTCAAAGTGTCACTAAATAGATCAAGAGCACCTATTTCTCTTATACCAATTGTAAATTTCAGGAAATTGACAAAACTAGATTGATCTCGATTATCAAATGCAAAATAAATGATGATTGGAACAATTAACACAATCACACAAGTTATGATTCTATGCATAATCAAGTAAGTAAGGTTTATCTTCAATATCAATAAATGATTGATTACAAACTTGTGGAAATATGACAATGACAAGTGTGACAATCACCAAAACTAAACAACTATTTAAACTAAACATAGAAGTTATCGCCCCATCCCCATGTTCTCGCACGCTAGATGTTCTCGTATGACCTTAAGTTTCCATCTAGTTTGTAAAGATTTTGACAGACTTGATTTTGATTTCCTGAGCCTCTTGCTTTGAATTGTGCATCAAAAGTATCATTCTCGGTTGTGATCGTAAAGGCGTTGTTTTGGTACTTTAGTGGACATAGAAATCCACAACTAAACGAAGTTGTTGAACGGAGTAATTGTACTTTGATTAAAACTGCTAGAACCATGCTAGTAGATTTTAAATTGTGTGTCACAATTTAGGTTGAAGCTATTAATATTGCATGCTTCAGGCAAAACCAAGTCTTGATTACTAATAGGTGCACAAAGACTCCATATGAAATCATGTACAAGCGAAATCCTATGATGAATTTCTTTAGAAACTACAGGTGCTAAAGTATTATATTGAACACTTCTGATTAATTAATCAAGTTCAAGTCCAAGGCTGACAACTATTATTTTATTGGTTACTAAAACAACAGAAAAAGAGTTATGATGGAATCTATTGATGTCAACTGGCATGAGATTTATCAGGCCAACTCTAGTAGTGGTTTTTATTGGTTTTATTGATATGGAGTTTGTTTTCAAGTCTTTGAACATCCTTCCATAGAAGAAAAATATTTAAGGAAAAGTTAGTCCTTTGTATTCATTGGCCAACCGATTCACAAGAAATAGCTGACCCTCCACCGATTACTAAAGTCCACCCCTACTAAATGATCTACACACTAATCTCCAGATCCTTCTATCAAGATATATGAAGCTATTAAGGAGTTAGGGTTACTACAACAGTAGATGTTAGTGAATCACATTCTAGGGAGCGCACTGAACCGGTGGATGATTATGCTATTTCTAATAATAAAATCTCTAATTTCTGTGATTATTTACAAGTGGATATTGTTCCTTAACTAAGAATCCAAAAGTCACATCCTACCACAACATTTGGTCCCTTAGAAAGCGGGGTATGTACATGAAGTACCTTTGGAGCAATCAACGAATGCTTATACTCTTGTTTTTTCTCTGAAATTGAGCCAAAAAATATTGTCATAGCCTTGAAGGAAAACAGTTGTGTCAAAGCAATGCAAGAAGAATTTTAGTAGTTTTCCAAATTGAATTTTTAGCAGTTAGTAGACCAAACTTAAAACAATTACTCATTAGATCACTATGTAACTAAAAGATTAATTTCGTTAAACCCATATTGGTTTATCCAATATATATATAACAAATTTTATCTACTTAAATTTTAAATAAATAGCTATTTGTAATACTACTTATTTATTAATAATTATCATTAACGGATAATACTTAATTTTTTGAGGAGTTTACCATCCTCGTATTGATTCGTTAAGAGCATCTTTACATTATACTTCTCTGTGACCTTAAAGTACTTTGACAACATTAATTCCTTGACTTATGTCAATACTCCATGCACACAACACTAACACGAGATTAAGTTCAAATTTAAGTCTAAGTCCATGTTCAAATTTAACTCGCTAAATCCTATCGTCTCCTAGGATAGCTTACTTGTCAATGTCTTGGTTTTATTCTCCTTTGGTCGTATACGTTGTGTCAGTTTTAGTTTAAGTTTTCGATTTCAACTTTGTTTCATTTTTCCAATCTACTTCTTGTTCCGGTTTCTGGTTTGTCCGATTGTGTCTGTCACGACAACTAGAATAGTTATTGTTAGTTCATCTTTAATAATCTAGTGGATAGTTTTCAATTCAAATATGAAATTAACCTAAGAAATTTCTAAAGCATCTTGAAGATATCACAACAATTTGGATGAGCCTAACCTTCTATTTATATATTTTAAAATAAGACAGATTCCATTCTAGCAAGCAAAAAATCAGAAAAAGGGACAAAATAGTAGGGTTAATGGTTATTCATAACATCTAATTGGCTTGAGATGACTCAGAAGGTGTAGATTAATTAACCTTCATTGATGGAGAATTTTGGAAAGAAACAAAGACAAATTAAGAAAAAAAATATATACTAGTTTTAACTCCACGTGCACCATGTACCACATATTGTTGTGTCTCATGGAGCTTCATTGGGTTCCCTCATGACCATGACAACTATATACATAGACCAGATGAAACCTTAGCTTCGTGTGTCTTTAACGAAGCAAAGTCTGTGTATGCAATATTGAAACAGTATCCAAATAAAATGAAAGAGGCCCTCGCGGTCCAACCGTAGACATAATTAAGATTAAGACTAGAAGCCCTACAATAATGGCGAAAAGCAAATGAGTTTTTGACGATTTTACACCATTTTGGTGATCACAAATGATCCTTTTTAGTAGTGAGATTACTTGTTCGTTTCTTTGAATCTTTTGCAGTTCAAATGTTAAGCTATTTGTTAGACCACAGTTGACAAGATTAACTATGGCCCCCCACAAAAACACACACTTCACAATCTTTTATGGCAAGGGGGTTTAAAAACAAAAATGCCCATGTTCCCGTTGTTTGTCAATTAGGTTATGTGGCTCCCACATCTCCCATATCAATAAGTCATTGGTTCATCAGTATTTGTGAACTCCCATTGGCTTTTAGAGATGTGAGTGTTGGGCTACAAAAAGATTAAGTCTTTGAACCATTTATTTTGCTAACATCCATGACATGATAGCACCTAATTCCCCAACCCAACTCACACTGCTCCTAGTGGCACATTGACTGACATTACAAGTAGGTATTATGGACTTCATTGTCAACTTGAAGTCATAATAAAGCTTAATTAGTACTTAAGTAGATACAATAACTAAAAGTCTTTGCCTTATTTATGAAGGGGGACATCGATTGTGCGGTAAACTACTAGTCCATTGATAGTGTATGTACATTTCCACATCGAAGTTGCTGAACTTATACTTCGCGAATGGATGTTGTTTATGATCAAGATTCCCATTGCTTCATATCAAAAGCATTGTTTGCCAATATATGTACACTAACTTAAAAGGAAGATGAAATTTGAGTGGAAAGTACATCATAATATCAATGAGATCTCAAGAGAATCATGTTTGTCTTCCACAAAAAGTATCTTTATTGGTGTGATCTAACCCAAGTTCTTTCATCCAACACATTTCCACTTCATGCCTTTTTTTGATAGATCATCTTTAAACATTGCGATTGTTTCTACCTTCAATGTGCTTGATCTTATGAGCGATTATGTATGCAATATTAAGTGTTATAGGGCTTGAAAAAACCATAGAAGTGGTCCTTTCATTACTTACCTCTAAAAAAGTATCCCCAAAAGAATATAAACTCAAATGGCACTTTGAACTATGTATTTAAAACCATATTAACTTGGATAACATGTATATGAGTTATTAGTATGGGTAACATGTGAAAAGCTGAGAACTGTTACTATTTATCTTTTGAAACAAAACTTAAGTTGAACAATAATCTTAAGGACAATGAAAAGAAGATCAAACCCTGGCTAAAGTAGCTTTTGGAGATGATTGAACTCCATTACTTTGTTGAAAGCCCCTCCATATT
>BJCM01093711.1:0-11377 GCA_018326385.1 Flaveria bidentis | reverse complement strand
GCCAATCTTATGTCTCAATCGTGCGACTGATCCAGTCTCCTGGTTCAGTCGTGCGACTGGTCCATTAGCATGAAGTATTCATGCGTATGGTCCATTAGCATGGTCCATTCGCATGAAGACTTCATACGATTAAGTTTGAACAAGTTTCTCAATTATTATTGACTAAGAACTATGCAAACAACCACAAACCTCTATAGTTATTTCAATATGCTTTATTACACAATAAAAAATGAATCATTAAACATTATAAGCATCACTCACATATTGTATTTCATTCAACTTATTCATTACATATATGTAAGATATGACAGACATTTACGTTAAGCTTCTAAACTAGGTACATATGTATCAACAAACTCTCCCTTGGACCTAGTTTACATTAGTGTCTGACATTCTTCATTAGCTCCTCAAATTTCTTGTACTTCTCCTCTCTAGTAACTCCTGCATGTATCTCAAATGCAAAACAGATTCGTATAACGTTCTAGAACTGGAGGGCTTGTACTATACCTTGCGCGTCATAGAATAGTGGCCACTTGTATAATGTATAGACATCGTTTTGCTTCCTTTGCCTTCACTTGCAAACAAGTAAGGCACTTACTTACATCCCCCGCCATATCATATTTCATACCCAGCCACCAATAATCTTTCTTCATATCTTGACACATCTTTGTGGCTCTGGGATGGATGGTGTATCGAGTCTTATGAGCTTCATCCATGCTCATTCAATGTAAATCCCCATAACGAGGAATCCACATCCGTCCAGGTCGGGTTCTAATACCGAGAGTATTTTCACCCAATTCCGCGACTAGGCCTTGCATCCTTTTGGAGTTGACGCGTTCCTCTTTCAACTCCTTGTCTAGAAACTCCTTAACCTGTTTCATCACGGCTTAGGTCATAACCAACTGATAAGCCTTCACCCGAATCGGTTTAGCCCTCTCTTTTCGACTAAGGTCATCCGCTACCACGTTGGCTTTGCCCGGATGGTATTGGATCTCGCAATCATAGTCCTTTATGATCTCCAACCATCGTCTCTACCTCATATTCAAATCTTTCTGCTCGAAGAAGTACTTTAAGCTCCTATGATCCATGAAGATGGCGCACTTCATACCATATAGGTAGTGCCTCCAAAATTTTAATACGAAGACCACAACCGCTAGCTCCAAGTCATGAGTAGGGTAATTAATCTCATGAACCTTCAACTGTCGGGATGCATAGGCTATAACCTTTCCTTGCTGCATCAACACTCAACCCAACCCCAAATAGGAAGCATTTGAATAGACCATCAAATCCTCGCTTCCTTTGGGTAATGACAAGACATGAGCTTGAGTCAACCTCGCTTTTAACTCTTCAAAAGCCTTCTCTTTCTCTTTACCGCATACAAACTTCACATCCTTATGGGTCATGTTAGTCAATGAAGAATCCATATTGGAGAAGTCTTGGATGAATTTTCTATAATATCCCGCCAACCCCAAGTAACTACAGATCTTGGATGGCATCTTTGGAGACTTCCATTGCATCATCGCCTCTACCTTTGTCGGGTCAACCCCCTCGGGATTCACCACATGACCCAAAAACTTGACTTCGCGCAACCAGAATGCGCACTTTGAAAACCTAGCATACAATTTCTCTTTTCTTAGCGTCTCCAACACTTCCTAATTGTGACTGGCATGTTCCTCTTCTCTCTTTGAATAAATCAGGATATCATCAATGAATATGATCAATAAAAGTAGCTGGCACGTTGGACAAACCAAAAGACATAACGAGAAACTCGTATGTTCATAATGTGTGCGAAAAGATGTTTTAGAATATCTTGCTCATTCACCTTTAATTGATGGTAACCAAATCGAAGATCTATCCTCGAGAACCAACTAGCACCTTGGAGTTGATCAAACAATCGTCAATCCTCAGCAATAGGTACCAGTTATTCACCGTCAACTTCTTCAGCTCATGGTAGTCGATGCACATCCTCATACGACCGTCTTCTTCACTAACAATACCAGAGCATCCCAAGGAGAGATATTCGGTCTAATGAACCCCTTATCCAGCAACTCTTGTAGTTGCTCCATCAAGTCCTTCATCTCGGTTAGGGCTAAGCGATATGATTCCTTAGCAATCGGTTGAGCACAGGGTATAAAGTCAATCTAAAACTCATTTTCGCAGCCCGATGGCACACCTGGTAGATCTTCTGGGAACTCATCCGAGAACTCATATACAACTGGTACATCAAATAGGTGTGGTGTTGGCGTATCTACATCATTTACGTAGGCCAGCTAGGCACTACATCCACGCCTTATGCACTTTCCCGCCACCACTTTCGATATCACCTTCGAGATAGTCGTAACTCGATTATCGTAGATTGTCACCGAACTCCTGTCAAGCACCATCATTCGAATCATCTTCTTACATCACACAATATTCGCCTCATGGGCCGCTAACCAGTCCATTCCTTGGACTACATCAAACCCGCCTAAGGTTATTACAAATGGTCTAACAGGAAACTTATGACCTTCTAGCTCTACGTCAAATCCTTCTACATTTTAGAAATCCTGGAAGACTTACCTATGGAAGTTTCTACATCGAAGGGCTCTTAAATATTCCTACTACTAATAGGCAACTTAGCATAGTATGTAGCATAAATAAAACTCCTACAAACACATGAATCAAATAACAGAGAAGCAAGTGTTTGGTTTACTAAAAACATACCTGGCATGACATCGGGGTCCATCCTAGTCTCCTCTCTGGTCATTTTGAATGCTCTGGCTATGACATCCGGTAAATTTCCGTTACCAAAATCCGTTAGTTCCGTTTGGTTTTGCATACACGTGCCGTGGGCACACACTAGTTGTCGTTGAACGTTGGTGACTTAATAATACTAATCTGATAAACAATAATAATCTATTTAATAATTTGGAGTATTAATTTTGATTATGTGAATGAATTTATAGAATTTTAAATATTTATTTTGTGAATTCTACACGATAGTGTGACTATGGGTTATATATATTTTATGTGATGTGTGACTTATTGTAATTGTTGTTGATTATTATTATTGGCTAATAATACTTATATGTTGGTGTTAAAATTATTTAAAAAGTTTTAAAAAGATTAGTTTTTAAAAAGTTTAAACAAGAGGGGTTTATTTTGTAATTGTCATTTAACTAAATGCTACCAAAATTGAAACCCTAAATCCCCTACTAACCCCCTTTGCAGCCGTAACCCCACCCACACACCATCACATTGCGATATTGATCAAGAAACAAACATACAATTCGGATTTTGGTTGATTCCAAGTGTTACAAGGTGTTTTGCAAGTCCAATTGTTGAGTTCTACAAATATAAAGGTTAGTTTTGATTGGTTTTTCATAGTTTTGATCTTGATGAACCCTAGATTCGAAATTAGTGATGAAAACACGAAATTAATGATTTTTAGATGTTAATATGATGTTAATTAGTTTGTAAATGCTAGATTATTTTAATTATCCAAGAAATCCATGGATTGATCATCTAGTTCATACATTGCCATAAGAGAAAACTTTTTGTTCTTGGAATTCATGATTTGATGATGTTATGGTGCTAGATACAATGTTTGGATGTTAGTTTAATTGAATTGTACAAGAAAATCCATGAAATTGAGATGTTGATCATGACTTACTAAAAGTAGAAACTTTTATGAATGATGTTTGGAAATTTGGATGTTTTGGTGATGACTAGCATGTTAGAATGAATGTTATGAACTTGATTAGGTATGAAATTGTTGAAATTATGATTGATTTGGATGCTAGATCACTTCTGGGTTTTACTTTCCCAAAAGGGAAACTTTATTTTTGTAGAAAATTGGATGTGATGAATTGGGCATGCTTGTGATGTTAAGATCATGTTAGAATGATTGTTGATGATGTTTGATGTGATAGATTATGTTAATTGAGTTGTATGGATGCTTGGTTGATCATATAAGAAGTATAGGTGTGGTGATGATGAAATATGGTTTGTGATTAGTTGATCATGTTTGGGATATGATAGATTGTCATTATGAATATTGGTTTGGATGAATTAAGTGAAGGAATGTAACTATGAATATTGGTTTGGATGATTGGTAGGGTTTAGGATGTGAAGTCGTGGGTGGTTTCACATGGCAAGTGGTGAATTATTAGTCTTTGCATATGAATTATTTGTTGTGATGTATTTATATATGTGTTAAGCATGTTGATTTTTTGAGATTTGCATGAGTGGATGATGATCTAATGTGGCATGATGACCTAGGTAGAACTTAGGTTGATAATGTCATACACATGGATAAATTGCATGATACTCTTGTATGTTAAGTTGTCATATATGATTAAACTACATTTCAACTAATATGTCACCAACAAGTCAAACGGGTCAACTAGGCTAACCAAGAATTATTAAGTTTTTATGTCTACACATACTTATTTACTTGTGTGTTCTATGTAACTTTCAAAGAGTTGTCTTTGCACCGATCACCAGTCTCTTTATTCATTATCTTTACACACCAGGTGAGTTCATGCCCCTTAAATTTACAAACCTTCTTCTAGGGGAGGTAGCATACTTGTACGCAAACGCTATTTTATAATTATTATAAGTTGTGTATGTTTTAACATAGTGCTTAATACCTTGGAAAGTCCCACACTTTCGAATCATTAATAATGGTAACTAGCGGGGAATCTTGGGTAGTACTACTGAGTCTGATGAGCCCCACCTATGAGACTGGAGGTCAAACGGGTGCAATATTATCCTAGACACAAACATTCATCACGACCTGGTAAGTCGTGATGGGCAGCACCAAACTTAACACAATCAGCTTCGATCGTGAAATCACTATTGTTAATACATGTGAATATAGACTAGCTATCTATTTCAATGCACTTCTTATGTTATAAAATTGTTAATATTTATGATAAACACAAACTCTTGAACTCATCAACCATTGTGTTGACATTTTAGTATGCTATTCTTAGATCATTAACTCTGCTTGGCATTAGGAGCACAACACGGGTCCGGCATGCATTCTAAGACTCTATTTTATATTTTCGGATTGTTGGTTTTTATTTATTTGTGTTTAATGATTTGGGTTGGCATGTGTTTTGCCAAATATATACTTTTATATTTTCGGATTGTCTAATTTTCAAAACTCTTCCGCATGTTTTTTAAAGTTTGAATTTTGTTTGGTTTGTTTTAAATTTGGCATATAGTGTCGTTCTGAGTAACTAGTGACTGTGATCCTGGTTTGTTCACACGCCTCGTCGTAAAACTCCACACGTGGAATTTGAGGGTGTGACACTGGCACTCGCCTCCTGCCTTGCAGTCCTTGCCTTCTTCGCTGCTTAAGATCGTTCGGCCCTCGGCTTCTTGCAGTCCCTGCTCATGTAGCTCTCTCTACCACAGTTGTAACACCTCGCCACCTTACAGTCCCTCACCATATAACCTGGCTTCCCACACTTGAAGCATACATTCAATCTCCACCTACATTCTCTAGTATGCTCCCTTCTACATTTGCCACACCTTTTGGACCCCGCACCGGGTGTAACCACACACCAGTCGTCCACCTTCACAACCTTTTTGTTTGGAGCAGTCCCGCCACGTCCAAACCATTTTCCATTCTAGTTCGGTTCATCACCCTTTTCTTTACCACCTCAATCGCTGCCACCTCCCTCTCATCATATAATCTTCCGCCTAGGTTAACCACCAACCTAAACGTACCTGTTCGGCCAACAACCATATGCCTACGGACATCTGCTGACAATCCCCGGATGTATCTCTTAATCTTTCGTGACATGGGCGTCACCTGATCCGGTAACAGCCATGCCATCTCGTTGAACTTGGTGTGTCATGGTTCCCGCCTCCAGCTGCAAGAACTCCCTCTCAACCTTGTTGAGCTCTCAATGAGGACAAAATCCTCGATCACCAACTTCTTCAGCTTTGCCTACTTCATCCTCCTGATAGCTCTACTACCCTCAGCCTGGATAATGTTGTCCTACCAACATAAAGTAGAGTCCACAAAGGAGAGGGTGGAAAACTTCACCAATCGATCTTCCATGCACTTGCTAATATCGAACACAACCTCCATCCCTCGTACCATCGATGGGCAGCAACAACAGTGGCATTGCCATCGAAGGTTGGGGGCTTGCACCTTTGAAATGCACCATAGCTACAGCCTCGTGTTGCCTCATGCATAGGCTCTTCCTCCTCTTCATCACCAGAGACAATCGTCTTAGTCTCCGGTTGCTCCTTGTCCCCCATGGACCTCCTCCTTTCACTCTTTTCACCTTCCCTCACAACTTTAATCACTTTGGTCACCACAAATGGAAGGATCATCTGTGTAACCTAGGGAACCTCCTCCATCACAGCCTCCTTCACTGAGGCCCTTAAGTTAGCACTCTCATCACCACCCTTAGGATATGGGATTTCAGGGTCCATATGAGTCATCTCCTCAGCTCTAGCCCTACATTTTGTGACCTGTGGTCCAGCACCACATCCACCACGACCTCTTCCTCGAGAAGCCTTCAAAGATCTTCCACCAGCCATCATCTAAACACACTATAAGATCCAAACACCAACACGGTCATTCAAGGTAATAGCTCAGTTTATGTTAAGTATAGTAAGCCCCTAATTATAGTGGCCAGTTGTGATTAGTATCTAAATCTACTAAAAACACATAATTCACATAACATGCACATATAATACCGACTATACCTCATGGCACGTAGCTACTCGGACTGGCATCCTTCCATTTTGTCTTATTCTTAGTTTAAATTTATGTTTCTTTTGAAAATATTTATCCATTTCTCTTAAACTTTGGCTCTGATACCAACTTGTAAGGGCTCGTTCCTGGAACACTTACTGTTGGACAATCATTGCACTTAAAACATAAAATATACATTCAAACTTATTAAAGCTTCATAGCGGAATAACTTAAAACCATTTCATATATTAATGATTGCTTTTGCAAAACGATACAACATGGTTAACAATTACAAAATATCATCGTTTGCATTACATCATAACAACGTCATAGTTATACAAAATGTATGTCATCCAAACTAAGTCAAGTAGCTGTCTCGTGCCATCCTTAGTAATAATCACCAACCAACTGGCAAATACATAAAAGTCAGCGTTGCTGAGTGAGTTCTAGTTTTATAAATAAAATACGTTACTTTCACTTAAAACCGTTATTTACTTTCATTCGTGATCATACATCATACGTACATATAGATAATCTTATTATTATCTGCCATTATCATTCATTATTGTACGTTACTCATTATCATTCATTGATGCATTCTCATTCGTATAGTACATCTTTTACATTTCATACGTATGTCATTAACTTCCGATGCCATGTATTATACCCCAAACATTGTGCACGAAGCTGGCTACTTGGGCTTAGGGTAAGTACATTCTTCATTATCATTCTCTTCTAATTACGAACCAATGCCATGTAATATACACCGAACATTGTGCATGAAGCTGGTTATTGGGCATGAGGTCTATCAATAGACCCCGAACATTACGCACGAAGCTGACTCTAGTACCTAGGGCAAGCGGCAATTGTGCCATACATATGGTCAATCACAAAGATTGGACCCCCGTGTGCATCCTTCTGGGGTACCTAACCCACACACTGTTGAGCTAACACCCTTCATTGGGTGTGAACCTCCATACATTTTCTTGCAAGACTTTCTTACATTTATTCTTTCATTAATGCATGCATTCATTACTTTTTTACATTACTCTTTTCATTATCATTAACTTTCACTTTATGTTACATAATAATTTACATTCATTCCTATAGTCAAACCATGTAAAGCCACGAAAATAATATAAAAAGGAACATAAACCTAAACATAAATAACTATACATGACATCATCAGACACATCACATACAATAATCATGAAACACAATAAACTCAACTTACATCACCCCCGAGAATATCCCAAGTCAAAGCCTAATAATTCACTTTTTCCCAAAGTCAACTTAGGTGCATGGGCACTACGCATGCACATGGCATTTCAAGCGCATGGGAACCTTAGGCGCATGGGAGCTTTTGGGCGCATGACCCAACACTTAGTCACTTGGGCAACTTTCTGGGCTTTCACGCACTATGCAAGCGCATGAGCTAACTTAGGCGCATGGTCCTAGGGGCATGGGTTTCCGGCGTCTTGGGAACACTTAGGGAAATTCAACCGTTGGGCGCATGGGCAACCAACTTACTCTAAACAATATATTTTAGTCTCCGGTAAAACATTTATCATGTTCTAGGCCTAGCACTAACATTCTTAGCCAAAGAAACACATACATAACATAGTTGTAACAATATAATCACCCAAATCAAGCCCCACCCCCAATCACATATGCACATACATCCAGGTATAAATACCCAGTTAATAAAAATGTTCGTATATGTATTTCCAGCCCCAAAATTAGTTAAAACATTTAAAGAGGGGGGGTGTTCTAGAACTCACCTTATGCAACTTTCAAGTAGAACTTCTTCAAAACCGATATGCAATGAGTTCAACCACCTAAAACCCACCAAAACACACACACAAACCCACAAAACACAAACATAAGCATATACCCGGGGCTAGAATAGCCAAGAACAACTTCAAAACACCAAATCTTACCTTGAATTCGGATTCTTCTTGTTCTTCTTCAAACACCCGAGAATTCTATCTAAACTCTCTTTTTAAAACCGGTTTCAAAAAGGATAAAGTAACATAGCAAGGGTGGCCATGTTGCTTTATCCACCAAATTTTATTCGTTTGTCCTTTTAAAAACATTTAGGACGTAAACTTGGGTTAAATTGCATTCCTTCTTTTTCTGCATTTTTATTCTTTCTTTCTCATGTTTTAAAATTTTCGGGTGTTACAGATTTATTCCGCATACAGAGAAGATATGCTTTGTCCAACATACTTTTAACAAAAGCTAAATCATTTTTCTTTGTCATCTCTAATGACTCACCAATTTATACAAGTTGGTGAGAAGTCCATATTTTTTGTTAACTATAGATCAAGGTCTTAGATTCTGTAATTTTCTACCTTTGTGCTTATATCCTATTTATAAAAGATAAGGATGTGAGCTATGGCATTTCATGGTCACTTTTCAAAAGGCAATGTGCCTTTTGACTTTACATTGATCTTGTTGTCTAGATTAGTGTTCTATCTAGCCTTCAAATTATGGTAGGCCATAGGATGTAGTATAAAATATCTCAGGTACTAGTTATTAGAATCAAGCTTTGTAACATCTGTAAAAGTACTTGAGAGCAATATACATCATTCTTGAGTAAAACTATTGTCTAGATTAGTGTTCCATCTTGTTATGTTTACTTGTGTTCATTGTTTCACTTTAGCCGATTACCATTTTGATCTGCTAAGTATTCTACTCTCTTCAACCTTGTGAAACTAGTGTATTTCCCCCTTCATTGGTCCTTCAATTGGTATGAGACCATTTTAGGCTCATTGTTGTAAGATCTCACAATTTTTAATCCCTTCAGTTTCGCAAAACACTTACCAGCTCAAATGGCAGCACCCATAAAATATGATATAGAACTTTCCGTGATCACTACTGATGACTTTGAGACTTGGTGCCACATATGGAAGGGTTCATCAAGTCTCAAGAAAGCAAAATATGGGGATCTGTTGTTGAAGAACCTCACATCCTAAGCACTTCTTTACCCACTACTGGAGGTGGGGTAATTCCAAAGGAAATGGCCAACTATTTTGAGGAAGTTTGGAAGATGATTGACATAGATCCAAAGGCCTTGACCGCTCTCCAAACTGCTCTTCCAAACTCTACATACAGAGGTTTCGAGAAGTGCAAAACAGTTAAGTAGTTCTGTGATACATTGAAGCTTTTGTATGAGGGCTCTAATAAAGATAAAGAAAACAAAAGGACCTTATGGATGTTGGAGTTAAGATGAGAATAAGGACATTATGAGTAAGTTCATGGTCTCTCTTCCCAAATAATGGACACACTATTGTGTGGCCATTAAGAGAACTAAAAACCTCTCCACCCTTACTCTTATAGAGGTGTTGGTATCATTAGTGGCTACCAGATGGAGATAAACATGTAGAATCCATCAAGCAGCTCTTCGAGTAATCAAAAGATTTCAAACTTCATGTGGTTGAAACGGATAGTAGAAAACCAGAACATAATGTTATCTACTACTCTGACAACTCACAAAAGGGCCCTTTCATCACCTAACCTAATACACGAAAGGAGAGCTACATCCAAGGAAGTCTATTGTAAGAGACAAGCTCATCTCAAGCCTTTATGTCTACTGAGGAAAGTTATGTCTACTTTTTCTAACTCTTGAAGACTTGGATTGTATCCATCCAATGGAGATAGTCCAGCAAATGGCTCTTCTCACTCATAGAGCCAAGAAGTTCTACAAGAGAACCAAAAGAAAGTTTCCCAGCTATGTAACTAGTAGAAAGTATGGACTGGATAAAAGCAAAATGAACTGTTAGAACTAAAACCAGATGAGACACTTTTCTAGGGAGTGCGAGGCAACAAGGACCAATGGTGGCCAAGCACAATTAAGTCCTAACTACATTGATATTGCTCCCAGATCAGAGAAGCCAAGCCAAACAAAACAACAAGCTACTATTGTTGATGAAGAAGGAGACTTTGACTAGAGCTTTTAGGTAAAGGATGTTTCTCCCAACCAAGCACTAATGGTTGATAACGAAGAATCCAAGGTATTAGAACATCTCTAGAGACCTGAATTCATTGATAAAGTAAACATGTATAGGTCCAATAACCTGGAAGTAAGATCTGATCTTGAGTCTTGAATATTTTAAAAGATGATTTCAAAAGAGATGAAAATGACGATAAACTTAAAATACAAGTTTTTGATAAAAAAATTTCAACTCTTACACATGAGCACACAATTTACTAGACTCAAATCAAAGATATCATTACCAAGTTAATTGAATACCAGGTTGAGCTTGTGATCAGTAAAGTCAGGGAAGAAAAGTGTGACATCCGGTAAATTTCCGTTATCCAACTCCGTTAGTTCCGTTAAGTTTTGCATACACGTGTCGTGAGCACACACTAGTTGTCGTTTAACGTTTGTGACTTAATAATAATTAATAATGTTAAATGGGTGATAATTTAATTGATAATGTAATTATGATGTTATGTTTATGTGTTTACATGTTTTAAATATTAATTAAGAAAGTTTATCGCGTAACGTGGAAACGTGTTTATTTATTCGTATATCTTGTGTTTTTATAGAGATAAAATATATAATGAATATTATTATTTTATATCTTTATATTTTCAAGTTAAAAACTTAACACAAAGAGTTTAAAGTCTAACTTTTCATAAAATGCAAAACACAAGGGTTTAAAGGGTAAA
>BJCM01093700.1:0-15414 GCA_018326385.1 Flaveria bidentis | reverse complement strand
TAAAAACATACAATTCATGCATAATCCACGTTAAACAACATGTATACTATCTAACTAACATACTAACATCATCAAACAACATCAATTTCGACCCCATGAAGATCAATTTCGCATATAAGTCTCGGCCATAATGAAAAAGTCACAAAAACTCGAAAAATCTAACCTTTAAACGTGTGTTAACTTGCAATTGATGATTCCAATGTGATCTAACCCTTGTAATCGAACGAAATCGTGGTTTATTTGCTGGATATGGCTCGAAATCGAAGTGGGAGAGGGCTGGAGGAAGAAGTCGCGGCTGATGGTGGTGAAATTAGGGTTTGGGTTTGTTTATTTTATTTAATTTTATATATTTACCATTTAAACCCCTGTGTTTTGTATTTTATAAAAAGGCACTCTTTTAAACACTTTTTAAATGGTTTTTAATTACAATAATAAACATAAAACTCATGGTAACAAATATATATTTTATCTTTATAAAAACGTAAGACATACGAATAAATAGGCACGTTTCCACATTACACGATAAAATTTCTTAATTAACATTTAAAACATGTAAACACATAAACATAACACCATAATCACATTGTCAATTAGATTATCATCCATTTAACATTATTAATTATTATTAGGTCACCAACGTTAAACGACAACTAGTGTGTGCTCACGACACGTGTATGCAAGACCTAATGGAACTAACGGAGTTTGATAACAGAAATTTACCGGATGTCACATAACTCTTGAAAATAGAGACATTGTAAGAAAGTTCATGTCCTTTCTTCCTAGACAATGGACACATTACTGTGTTGTTATAAAGTGAACTGAGAACCTTAAGACACTCACTCTTAGAATGGTATTCTTAGTGGATACTAGATAGAGATGTACATACAAAATCCATCTGGTAACTCCAACAATCAATTGAATTTATCCTTTTATGTGGTTGAAATAGATTGCAAAGAACCATAACATTATCTTATCTCAAACCCTAACAACTCACAAATGGGTCCTTTTATCACCTTTCCAGAGACACAAAGGGAGAGTTACACTCAAGGAGGTCCATTCCAAAAGAAAAGCTCTTCATATGCTTTTGTGTCTGCTGATGAAAGTTCTAGCAACTTTCTCTTCACCCTTAAAGATCTTAACAGCATCCATCCATATGATATTTAGTACATGGAGATAGTTCAACAAATGGCTCTTCTCACTCACAAATCCAAGAAGTTCTACCAGAAGACAGGGAGAAAGTTTCCAAGCAATGCAGCCAATGGAAAGTTTGGGCTAATTAAAAGCAAGATAAAGTGTTACAACTATAACCAAATAGGACACTTTGGTAGAGTGTAAGGCATCAAGCACAAATGGTGGCCAAGTACAAACTAGACAAAACCTCACTGACAGAGCCAACTAGAATGAGAAGCCAAAGTAGCAAGCTCTAGTTGTTGTTGAAGAAGGAGGCTTTGACTGGAGCTTTCAAGTGGAAGATATATCTCCAAATCAAGCACTAATGGTTGACCATGATGAAGCCAAGGCATTGGAACATCTCTGTACACCTGAATGTATTTCTAAAGTTAACAGATATAGGTCCTATAACTTAGAGATAAGATATGATCTTGAGTCTTTGAATATCCTAAAATATGATTTTAAAGAGGTGAAATTAATTCAAAACTTAAAGTAGAAGATCTTGAGAAAACCATTTCAACTCTAAAACATCAGCACACCAATTATAGGACTCAAATAAAATAGCTCATCACTAAGTTAACTGGATGCCGGACTAAGCTTGTTATCAGTAAAACAAGGAAACAAATATGTTCCTGAAGAAGAGACCTTCAAGTATATAATATCCATATCAGAATAAGCAGGGACTGGGATCTACTGAGATAGTTCCTACACACACAATCTTGTCTGTAAGATCTCTTAGTGTTGAACTTTTGAAGATGAGCTTCCTTTCATAGAACCCATGACTGAAGAACACGAATACGAGATAATGAAGGTTGTCTTTAAGAAAAGTGAAGAAGATCGTCCTATGAATGGTCACTATTCTCCTAAGTAGAGAAAGGAAGTTAGGATGACCAAGTCTAGAAGGAAGAACTTGATCAGGAATGCTAAAAGAAAGTCCAAGAAGGATCAAGAGATTAAGGCCACCTTCATATTTATCCAGAAACAAGTTTTTATCTCTACAAGTTTTGAAGTGGTTATGATTGATGACTCAAACTTAACCTGTATTACCAGGAGTTCTAATTTATATCTAAATCATCCCAACATCAAGAACAAGTCTGATCAGTTGTGAACCCCTTCTACACAATCTAAACCATCCAACTCTAAAGGAAGTTATCACCCTAAGAGAAGATAGAAAGTGATCAGGTTTAGCTTTGTTCCTAAAGGAAGATTGATAGAAGGAAGAAAATGGATTGTGTCATGTGTGGTAGTACTTATCATTTTACAAAGGATTGCCTCTACAATCCCAATAATACTGTCCATATGATCAAGAAATAAACTTTTGAGAAGTTGAAAAAGAAGCAAGATTTAGAAGGAAATTCTTTTCCTTTTGGAAGCTCCAAAATGAAGAAAAAGACAAGTGAAAACTTACCTTCGAAAGAAATGTTAGTCTTGAAAGAAAGGAATATTTCCGATGTACTAAAGCTTGCTGCGGGGTTAGCAAGATCTTCCGAAGGTCCAGTCTCCAAAACATCCAAAGTTTTCAAAACATTAAAGCATTGAAGGTCAAGTCTAAGCTTCCAAAGTTGGTGTGGAAGACAAAGAAAGGACATGAGACTGAAAGTTCTTCATCAACACTAGCAAATGATCCTCCAAATTTGACTATAGGATCAATTACTGTTGTATTGTCTTCAACTTCTTTTGATAAGACCAAGACCAACAAGTGTTGGGTTTTCAAATGTAACTAACCATCTCTTTTGTGTAGGAGCATCTCAAGACAAACAAAAATATATGGACCATTGATAGTGGCTATTCCAGGCACATGACAGACAATGGGTCACTACTCCAAAATTTTGAGAAAATCGATGGAAGGCCAGTTGCTTTTGGAGGAGATGTTGGAGGTTATATTACTGGAAGGGGCATGGTCATAAATGGTAAGCTCAACATTAAGAAGGTAAACTTTGTTAAGGATCTTGGATACAATCTTTTGAGTGTATCTCAATTTTGTTATCAAAGTCACAACATTCTTTTTATTGAGCATGAGTGCATTGTTCTCAAGCCTGAGGTGGTTATTCTTCAAGAGCATATACTGCTAAGAGCCCCTAGGAGAGGGAACATGTACAAGATGGACTTGCAAGAAACATCTCCCTCAAGAGAAGTTTCTTGCTTCTTATCTAAAGCAAATTATGATAAGTCTTTCCTATGGCTTTACAGAATGTGCCATCTCAACTTTAAATACATTTATAAAATTAATTAAGAATGATTTGGTAATTAAAATGCCAAAGAAAGAGTTTACAAGTGATAACCATTTTATTGCATGCTTTAAAGTGAAGCAACACAAGGTATCTCACGAGCCAAAGGAAAGAAACTCTATCTCTACTCCCCTACACTTGTTATATATGGATCTCTTTGGCCCATCAGTGTAATGAGTCTAGAAAGGACCTCATACTGTTTAGTGATCATAAATGACCTTACAAGGTTCACTTGAGTCTTTTTTATTAGAACTAACGATGAGACTCATGAGATCTTAAGGAGTTTCATCTTAAAGATTGAGAATCAATGTTATCAGAAGGTCAAAACCATAAGATGTGATCAAGGAACTGAATTTAAGAACTAAATCCTTGATACATTTTGTGATGAAAAGGGTATTACAAGATAACATAGTGCTCCCAGGACTTCTTAGTAAAATGGTGTTACTGAGAAAAGAAACATGACACTAATTGAAGCTGCAAGAACTATGTTATTCGACTCTAAATTGCCTATCACCTTCTAGGCAGAAGTAGTAAACATTGCTTGTTATGTGCAAAACAGAGTGTTAGTAGTCAGGACTGATGGTAAGACTCCTTATGAACTCTGGCACAAGACAAAACATTTCATTGGTTTTCTCAGGTCATTTGGATGTCCTTGCACCATCTTGAATACCAAAAGGCTAAATAGACAAATTTGATGAGAAATCAGATGTTGGACACTTTATTGGATACGCTACTCAAGCCAATGCTTATAGAGTATACACTCTTAGAACTAGAGTAGATAACGAATCAACCAATGTTACTTTCAATGAGCACATTCCTAGTGTGAAAGGTCTTGGTCCTGATTGACAATTTGATCTTGATTTAGTTACCCGTTGTTTTATCAAATCTTATAAGAATGTTTTAAGGTCCATATATATCTTATCAGCAGGTGATGTTGATCCAAGATTTGAGCTGAGAAGACCATCAAATCATACAACTTCAGCTTCAGTGGTAAATAACCCTCTAGACAGAGTTCTAATCAGCCCAACCATGTCAAATTCAGCTGATACATCTGAGGTGCCACCAAATTCCAGCTTAGAGGCACAACACTCAAATGAAGGTGATTCTAATGTGGAAGGAAATAGTGACGGTGACAGTGATCAAGAATTTCTTGATGCTAACAACCACTTCATTGAAGACAATATAATGATATCACACACTCATTGGATAAAGTCTCTGTTGATAAGTTTGCTAATATGGTGGGAAAAACTTCAATGCCTGATTTAAATTTTTCTAATTTAGATCTCTCAAAGCAAATTGCTATGATCCCTCAATTAAGGATCCACAAGTCTCACCTCACCACAAACATCATATGATGTGGACACAGGGGTAAGAACAAGAGGACAAACCCATAATGCAAATGTTTGTCTTCACTCAAGTTTCTTGTCCTAGATAGAGCTATAGAAAGTTGATAAAGCTTTAAAGGGTGGAAGTTAGGTTAAAGCTATACATGAGGAGTTGCTTCAATTCAAAAGGCAAAGATTTGGAACCTATGTACTCTTCCTTAAGGGAAGACTGCCATAGGAACCAAATAGGTGTTTAGTAATAAAAAGGATGATAGAGGACTTGTCATAAAAAACAAGGCAAGACTAGTTGTACAAGGGTACACACAAGAAGAAGTAATTGACTACATAGATGTCTTTGATCTTGTAGCAAGACTTGAAGCTGTCAGAATATTCTTGGCTTTTGCTGCATCCAAGGATTTCAAGGTCTACCAACTTGATGTCAAGTGTGTTTTTCTATATGGGGCGATTAAATAAAAGGTGTATGTCAAACAACCACGTGGCTTTGTAGATCCTGATCATCCTGATTATGTCTGCAAGCTTGACAAAGCTCTTTATAGGCTGCACCAAGCTCTAAGGAAGTGGTATAAGACTATATCTCAGTATTTCTGTCAGCATGGCTACACAAGGGGTACTATATGTGAAATAGCCCTTGTTTACTTTGGAAGAAAAATCATTTAAAATTTTATCTATTAGATTATTTAGAATTTTGATCATTCTGACTTCAGAAGATATCAGATTATCTTCAAAACGTTATGTCATCCAAAACAAATAACTACTTTTTCAACTTATCTTTAGAAGAAAATTTTCAAACATCTTCCTAAGAATAAATGAATATAAGTATTCACATGTTTTTAGGAACAATTTTCATCCGAAAGTAATTTAACTGTCGGAAGATTTTATTTCTCTTAACATAAAATCTCCAAGTCTAAATATTGTAACACCAGGTTATTTTTTAAAGTCAAAGAAAGAAAGTATAAAGTGAAGAAAAAGAAAGAAAATAAATTTTAGCCAAGTTAAGGGGTAAAAAGTGTCAAAAAGGACAAAAGATTTCAAAAGTGGGTGTAATGTAGGCAGGGCCGCCCACTCTCTTCTTACAACCCCCAAATCATTAGATTTTTAGAAAGAGAAAGTACAGATTCAGATTCTTTGAAGAACAAGAGCTGAAAAGTTAAATTCAAGGTAAGAAATTCATGGTTTTTAAGTGTTCTTAACTGGCCTTGCCTCAGTTGTATGCTTATGTGTGTTGTGTGTGTTCGGTTGTATGTTTTTAGTGTGTTTCTAGGTGGTTGAACTCAATTGCAAACGAGTTTGGAAGAAGCCATACTTAAGAGCTGCAAAGGTGAGTTCTAGAACCCTTCTTTTACATTATTTAACTGATTTTGGGGCTAGAATTGCATGTATGAACTTTTAATAAAACTAGGGTTTCATACCCGTATGTTTGAATGTGTGTATGTTGCGGGAGTGGTGTGATTTTGGTCTATGTTCATTCTTGATGTTATGGTTGTGTTTCTAAGGTATAGAAAGTAAGATTTAAGCTTAGAACATGATAAATGGTGTTTGGGGGCTGAATTTGATGATATGTGTGCCCTAGGCTGCTCATGCACCCAAACAATAGTTCATACGCCTAAGTTTAGAGAAACTACTTAAGTGTTGAAAAATGCAGATGAGCAATGACAAATGCGGATGAGCATTGACAAATTTGGATGAGAAAGTCAATGCTGGTGAGAAAGCCAATGCAGATGAGAAAGTCAATGCAGATGAGAAAGTCAATGCGGATGAGTAAGTCATGCGACTGAGGAAATGCGGATGAGTAAGTTCATACGACTGAGGAAATATGGATGAACAAAGTTAATGCGGATGAACAAATGCGGATGACTAAGTTCATGTGACTGAACAAATGCGGATGAACGAAGTTAATGAACATGAACAAATGCGGATGAGCATTGACAAATGCGGATGAGTAAAGTCAATGCGGATGAACAAATGCGGATGAACAAAAAGAAATATGGATGAACAAAAAGAAATGCGGATGAACAAAAAGAAATGCAGGAGAACAAAAAGAAATGCGGATGAACAAAAGGGGAAATGCGGATGAACACTTAGAATATTTTCTGACTTTTTGGGGAGAAGTGAAATGTAGGCTTTGACTTGGGAGATTCCTGGGGGCTATGCAAGTTGACTTTTTGAGGTCATAGATGTTATGTTGGGCATGTTATGATGCATGATTGATGCTTATGCATGATGGTATGTATGATGTATGTTATGTATGTATGATGCCATGTATTTTGGTGTTGACTGTGTATGTTGATGTTCCTTATTATGTATGATTATTTTCCCATTGCTTTACGTTGAATGTTAATAAATGAAATGAAAGTATTATGTAACATAAAGTGGAAGATAATGAAAAGAGGAACATAATGAAAGAATGCATGCATTAATGAATGAATTAAAGTAGGAAAGGCTTGCAAGCATATGTATGGAGGTTCACACCCAATGAAGGGTGTTAGCTCAACCGTGTGCGAGATAGCTACCCTAGAAGGATGCACACTAGGGCTTGATCCGTGTGATTAAGCGTATGTATGGAGGTTCACACCCAATGAGGGGTGTCAGCTCAACTATGTGGGGGTTGAATACCCTATAAGGATGCACACAAGGGACCAATCCTTGTGATTGGCCAAATGTATGGGACCCTTGCTGCTTACCCTAGATACTAGAGTCAGCTTCGTGCATAATGTTCGGGGTCTATGAAAGACCTCAGGCCCAGTACCAACTTTATAAATGACGGTGGGGTGAGGCACATGACATTGGTTCGAATGAAAGTAAAGACTTAATGATGAATGCACGGACTGAACGAATGAATGATGAAGATAATAATGATATTATCTATGTGTACGTATGATGTGTGATCACATGCAAAAGTAAAGAACGGTTTAAATGAAAGTAAAGTATGTTTTATTATAAAAGTAGAATTCACTCAGCAACGCTGACTTTTTATTCATTTTCCAGTTGACAGGTAAAGTTGCTGAGGATGGGATGGGGTGGCTACTTGGCTCTTTTGGATGGCATTCTTATGTTTAATGTTTTTGCATTGTAATGTGAACGAATAATTTTTTGAAATGAATGATTTCATTAACTTGCAAAAGCATTTATAATTAAACGAAAAGCTATTTTAATGTTCCGTTGCGATGTTTTATGAAGTAAAAATGTAATTATATGTTTTATGTGCAATGATTGACCAGCTGTGACCGTCCCGGGAACGGGGCCTTATAAATATATTCCAAAGCAAAATTCTCTATAATCTTTAAAAATTTTTATCAAAACTTCCTTCAAAGACAAAATACGTTCAAATAATATTCGACTTCCAAGAAAAGTACCTTTCTGGGCATTTTTTCCGAGGCAGGACATACATCCGGATTTAAAGTTTATTATCTTTCATTAACTTTGTCTCAAAATCCGCCTTTGTTCTTCCTCATCTGCAACCATTCCTTAACCCAAATTCACCAAAATCCGCCTTTGTTCTTATCTTCCTTCACCTTTAAGCTATCTTAAATGACCAACCTCAATCACAGAAACAACTCTGATTTCTCCATGCAACTCCACAAGTAGCACAATCAGGTTACTCTATTGGACTTTGAGAAAGATTCTAGTTTCTCAAAGGTTTGTCGTTTTCTTGCCCTATCCAACTACTTCACCTCCTTTTCCATTTATCCTTCTCTCTATGAGGATAATCTTTTTGGAATTTTGGAAGGCCTATTAAGAGGTCATTATGGATGTGGAGAAGGAACTATCTACCATAGTGCATGGGAGGACAATCTTCATCACTCCAACCATCAACAACACACACCTTAAGCTAGATGATGTAGAAGGTGAATTGTCCTTTCCAAAAGAAACTGTAAATCATTCCTTTGAGGAGATAGGCTATAAGGAGAATTCTCTATAAAGAGCTTCAGGAAAGGGAAGGTCTCCTCCTAGTCGAAGTATCTGTATCATGTGGTCATCCACAGCTTATCCAACAAGCATGAGAGATGGGACTAGATTCCTAAAGATCTCTCCTTTATAGTACATGGAATGGTTTAGGGTCAAGTTTAGGTACTCACAGTTTGTGTATACCAATTTACTTGCTAACTTCAACTCCTTAAAGTACTACATGTTCCCTAGATAAATCAAACCCGGATTCTAGGGTTTTGTGTTTTGCAAAGTTGCAAAGAATCGCATAAAGGTCACATTTTTACGTATGAAAACATGTAATAAGCTAAGATATAGCCTCATGGTTTATAAACTAAGAGATAGGATGTAAAACGTTGCAATTTTGTGTTAAAAATGGGCGGGTTGGTAAATTTTATCCGATCTAAGAAACTGTCTAAGCATCCAACGAAATTGCATATTCAAGCTGCGAAATTGTGAGTTTTCTGCAAAAATATAGTTTCGAAGGTAATTTCGCAGCCATGGAATGTCAACGAAAGTGGCCGAAACTGGCAGCGAAACTGGCAGCGAAACTGACAGCGAAACTGGCAGTGAAACTGGCAGCGAAACTGGCAGCGAATCTGCTTATCTAGCAGCAAAATTAGTAGCGAATTTAGGCAGAAATTAACCCATTTAAGTGTTAACTTATCTGCAGCCTATGTAGTGTGATCTTATCCTAGAAAGCTTAGTTTAGAAGTTACTCATGATATCCAAGTGAGTTCTAGATCCACTTATTTATAAGTTTTTTTTTCATGTTTTAGGGTTATTATGCATACTAAATATATGTTTTTAAATGACCAAGATTTTTTGAGGTTTTAACATGAAGATCGACTTTTATATAAGTAAATATACAGCAACCCGACCCCAGCCAGGGGCGTTGCCCCTTGGACCCCACTAGGGGCTGCCACCCATAGAACCCCACTATCAGGGGTTGTCGCCCCCGAACCTCTGTTGTCCCACGGAGGGTCTATTATGTTTTATGTTGACTAATACTTGGTATGTTATGTTGTTTATCTGCAAAGAATTATATATTAATGTGGAAGATGATATTAATGAAAACTGAAACTCAATGAATGTATCCTCGGGGCCGTTTGATGGTGAAAAGTCTTTCAAACACTATGATAGACTTCACTTACGTGAGTCTGATGTATGATGATTGATCTGTATTCATGAGCGGCTATGTGCCTTGCAGTATGGATCAACTATCGGGGGTTAGCTACCATGAGGATGTGTACAGACAGGGATCAACATTCGTTTGTTGATCAACAGGGAGCTCTTGCCTTGTGCAATCTCATTTATGATGAAGTGAAAGATAATGAACAAAAATAAGATAATGAACATGTTTATTAAGATACAAATGATATGTATTATGATGTATGCTTGGTCATTATATGAAGGATAAAGTCTATATTTTCTTATAGTAACTAAAACTAGAACTCACTCTGCAGCGCTGAATTTTATGCATAATAGTTGGCAGGTAAATCGCTGAAGCTGAGGATGGCACCTGGGAGCTACTTGGAGAGCTATGGATGACATTCCTATTTATGAAATCTTTTATTGTAATTCCAGAAGAGGTACTATGTTTTATTTACAAATAAAGTACGAATGTATGATTACAATATGATTTACAAGTTTCCAATGAATGTCTATTTAAATCCGCTGCAAGGTTTTGGTTATAAAAATGATTTTATGCTATGATAACCAACTATGTGGTTTCCGGAGAACGTGGCCTTACACCTAAACAACCTTAAGCCTCAAAGTCTTAAAACTCTAGTGAACAACCATTAAGGGACAGTTATCATCCCTAACCTCTTAATCTTAATCAATTAATCCCAACTCTAAAATTCTATGATGATAAAGACATGGGATTAAGTGAGTACCATGAGTCTCTCTACTCCTCCCCTACTTAAAGAGAGATGAGTACTCCTGCCTCTCTCTTGTCTAGCCCACATTATTCACCCATCACTGAGGTTGATCTTCCTAAACCTGTTTAAGAGATCCTTATAGAAGAGACTCTAGCTTTTGCAAGTGATTACATCACTAAGACCTTAACCATGGCAACTTAGCCTATTAACACTTCACTTGAAGTTGTCAGTGAGCATGGTAAATGCAACAGCCAAGAACACCATGCTAGTGGTGAGAGAGATGATTTTTGTCCAATTCTCTCATCCCCTGTGATTCTTCTGATGAAGATGGGGGAACATGAGACTAAAGGTGCAGAAATTGTCAAAAGCATACTCCTATTTAGTCTCTAAGGTTAGTCACTTGGAATCTTAGGTGACTACCTTACACAATAGGGTCAATGATTAGCAACTTAACATTTCTTATCTTAAGGAGAAACTAGCTGAGAGACCTTTAAAAAGAGCTCATCTAAGAACACAAGAACCTATGGATGTGATAGACCTAACTCACAGCTCACCTATGCAAGTGGGTGATGCTACCAAAAAGGGAGAAAGTCTCAACAATCATAGAACTTAGGAGTTCTTTAAAGAGTATGGAAATTAAAGACTCACCATCCTCACTTGCAGTTGTCCGTACTTAGCAACCTCCTCAAGTTCACATTGATGTGGACACACTCATTCAGAGTTTATTTAAAGAGGGAATTCCAAGGGCAATGTTATCCCCACCCCAAAGAGCTTCAAATTACATAATAGTGTGGAGGTATGATGTTGATAGAAGAACCCTCATACTTCAAAGAGTTCAAGGGCAGCAAGAGATCTTCAATTTTTAGACCTTGAACTACTATGAAGGTCTTGATCTAGTCAACATGTCACTTGCCAACGTAAGTCAATCTAGGCAAGCTGACAGAATTGCTCAAAGAATTCAAGAAAATGTTGTTGACTGTTCAAAGCAAGGAGACTAATGCAACCAAGAAATTTAATTTCTCAACTAGATAATAAGGTGGACTTTAAGATTACCTTCAAAGGGAAAACATTGACTGAAGGCCTAGTGATAGAACCTGTGAGCACTGTTATAGAACCAACAACTTCAACATCCCAATCCCTTAGTGAAACACCTACTGGTGAAGGTGTATTACACCCTCTCTATAGCCAAAGTTTGGATGCTACACTAGGAAATAAAGGCCAAAGATCTCTCTCCACCCTGAGTCACAAAGGTCTTTGGGTGACAAAGAGAAAAGGATAATGACTCCTAAGGAGATTGAGGAGGAGGAGTAAGAGAGGAAGAGGAAGCTAAGGGGAGAAAGTTTCACTAGGTCCTCAGGATTCATAGAAGTTACAATCAGGGTTGCTCCCAAACAAAAATTCAAAATGATGAGTTAAGAGCAGTCAAGATTAACTACTTGTAGACTAGGAATTATGATATAGATGAGATCATCTCTCTTCATTTAAATGAATTGAATGAACTGGCAGACATGGAAATGTCTAAGAAAAGGAAGGAGGCAGAGAATACAGAGTTTCTCCTTAATATTAAGGAAAAAATAAGGCAGAAAAGGTTGTACAAACATACTCCTACCCTTTCCCTAGTACAAGAAAGTCCTACAAGAGAGGCTGTGGTAACTAAACAACCTTAGGTAGATGAGAAGACTGATAGACAAAAGATGATTAACTACCTGAATGCCACAGGTCTCTATTAGGTAGTTGTACTTCTTCGCTTGTCATTTGAGTACATTGAGTTTGAAAACTTCAAGCAGCTTGAGCTACAAGTTCAAAAGGAGCAAAAAGCTGCTCAAAGGAAGATAAGAGAAGAAGCAACAAAGTCAGCCATTATCCAAAAGAGTGAAAAGAAGTTTGCTTATAAGGAGAGGAGAATGACCTTCTTGAAGTTGTATGGATCAAGCAGAAGATCAAGAGAGGAGAGCTTGTTGACCTACACTCCCTACCAAGTGAAGCCCCTCCAAAAGTGGAGGTTAAGGTTGAACACTTGAAGATCACAACAAAACAATCTGGTGCTGAAGGTCTGTCCTCTCAGTTGAAGAGGAAGAAAAAGATGACTACCAAGTCTGTGTTAAAGGAGAAATCAAAGGCATCAACTTCCAGGCCTTGGGATGAGTCAGAGCATTTTGAGGATGTGTAAGAAGGGTTTGCTCAACCCACTCCAACTCAAGTAGAGCCTCTGGCATCAAGAAGACCCATCTTGTCTTGGACTTTTGCTGCAAATCCAGACAGATGGTATGTGACAAGAGATCAAGGTGGTCAATATGTGTACTTCTGGCAAGACATGCTTAACCTACCTCTGCATGATCTATTTGAAATGAGAAGGTACTTTAAGAGTCTAAGTGATCCAGGCCAATTGATGAAGAATGGAATGGTCATGATCATGATGAGTACTGTCAATATCTGAAGACACTTCTCTGTTTTGGTAGCATCAGCCTAGGGGGAGTTTGTAAAGCTTAATGAAAGGCTAATGCACCCAAAATAGACCAAGTCTTTCCTACATGCGTACACTTAATGCAATGTAGAAGTTTCTTTGGCAGTTTTACACCCTACATCAGAAATATTCTAAGTGTAAAATCTTTCGAAGCCAAGATCAATATTTTCAAAAGCCAAAAGTGTTAACCCAGGTTGAACACACTTGAATCAAACCATGAAGATTATACATCAAAATATGATAAACAGAATAAAATCCCCTTTGATCTTTAATTATATTGCAAATAATATGGTTACAAATAATCATCTAATCAATTGGTCATACAACCATTAGTCAACTCTAATTACAATTAACCTATTTATAGTCTAAACTAACTTTTACTATTTATAATTAGCCCTTAGACTATTAAACTTGACTAAAACCAAGTAAAATATATATTTTTCACACAAAATATATTTATTACAACGTCTCAAAACACAATATTTCTTCAATATCTTCACTCGGTTTTTCATCTCGAACTCGATGTTTGACTTTTGGTGACTTTGACCGAGACGTTGACTTTTGTTGACTTTAACTATGTTGATAATATAGACTATATTGTACATCTCCAACAAAAAGTGAAGACTTCCGAAGGTTCAAAGACAAAGTCTTCCAAAGCCAATAGAGTGAAGATAGATTTCTTTCGAATACTTTGAAGAACATGCTTTCTCTAATGTATTTTTCGTAAAGTTGACCAACTTTCCACTACAACTTTGAAAACTCACCAACTTGTACAAGATGATGAATGGTCCATGCTTTTTGTATCTATACATTATGGTGTTGAGTCTGTAAATTCATACTTTATGTACTTTTATCCTTTTTGTAATATATTAGGATGTAAGCTTTGATATTTCATAATCACTAGCCAAAAGATAGATCTGCATTTTGACTCTACATTGATTTTTGTTGTCTAGTCTAATGTTTCCAGCTGGTTTTCTAAGTATGCCCAGTTGTAGGATGTAGTATAAAGTATCTCAAATCCTTGTAACTTATTTCTCATGCTTTGTAACACATATAATAGAACTTGAGAACCAATATACTGCAATCTTGAAAACCAAACATCCTTGTTGTTGTTCTTAACTTTCTGTCCCTTGTTTTTCATAATATGTTAACCAAAGCCACGGTTCCCTATTTGATTTGTTAAGTGTTCTAAAAACTTTCTTCATTATGAGACTAAGTGTACTTACCATCTCTTAAATGGTCCTGCAACAGCCAGTGTTTAATCTTTGAGTTTCAGTAGCTTGATCCTCCTCATGAGTCAACAATATGGCTACTTAGCATAGCAGTCTTTGTTTAACAAGCCTTAGGATTTCTATGCTAGTGCTAATCTCAATGTCTAGATTTAGTGAGACACAGATATTCTTTATGTTAAGATAGTTGCAATTTTTTCAATTTAATCAAGTTTTCGCAAAACCCAAATGTTTTTGCTAAATTTAAGTCAAAACTTTTAAAACCTAACATAAAACTTAAGCTTTTGCACACGAAGAAAAAACTTAGCATCTCAAAAAAAAGCCTTTAGCATGCAACTATCTTTTTGGAAAACTCTTAGTTTTCGGGTGAAAACTTGATTTTTTGCATGCCTTGATTATTTCTTGAAAATTTTACACGTATCAACAATTCTAATTCGACCAAAAATCAACTGATCTAAACAACCAATTTTTCCGGAATTCTATATTAAGTCTAGATGAGGTTAATTAATTTCAATTAACCAAATATTTGTGTCTAAATAGCTTCAACTGGTTCACTATTTACATCTTAATACTTCAACAAATAAAACAGATCCTTTTCTCCTAAAAAATCAGCTCAAATTCAACCAAAACTCAATATAATTCCATCAAATCACCATTATGATCACCAAAATGACCACCAAAACCTTTAAATCAAGCTTAACTATGTCTCTAAATCAATCAAGAGGACTTAGAGCTCTCATACCAATTGTAAAATCTAGGATTTATCTATCAAACAAACAATATGATTGATCAAAATTCATCAAATGCGGAATAATTGATGATTAGAAGGATAGCACAATCACACAATCAAGTAAATAAATTTATCTTTCATTGATTACTGAATTGATAGGATCTATTGATTCAATCTGTAATGATATATGTAAACAATTCAAGAAAACACAAACAATTGTAATCAAATCAAGCAATATCAACAAATTCACAGTTTATTGATATAGCAAAGACAATTACAAGAGTAAGAAAGCAGTTAACAACCAAAACTCACACCCCACTCTCTCTACTATAGTCTAAGCTATTTATACTAGAAACTAAGGAACTAACAATTTACAAAACTAGTCCCTATACTAGTACAAAATATAAAATAGACAATAAAAGACTAAATGTTAATCTTCC
>BJCM01093696.1:0-11870 GCA_018326385.1 Flaveria bidentis | reverse complement strand
TATATACTTAAATATTTAAATAAAATAATATACTTAATTAAAATATTATTTAGTTATAAAAATATAATTAGTAAATATAAATTTAAATGTCAATTTATAGTATCATAAATAAAATAAAATTTAATGAAGTGAATTAAATAATATCATATTATTAAATAATATATTAATAATGTTTATTAAATACATGAAAGAGACAAGGGCAAAAATGTCAAGTGTTATAAAATTTAATGGATAAATTTATCATATTACTCTTAAAGTATCTTAAAATTTTAATTAAATCCATATTCTACCCATCTTAAATGTGATGCATTTATTTGTACATGTTGCTTTAAAACTTGTATTTTTAGCAAAAATACATCTCTATCCAAAGAGATGTATTATATAGTAATATAGATACATAAGTTGATTATATAATTTATCCGTTTCCTCTCCCACTTTATTGACAAAAATGTCGTACAATAGTTTATACGTATAGTAGAGCCTCCATAATTTAATAATCGATATATTAATAACTTCGATAAAATTAATAATTTATCCGGTTTCAACTTAAAAACAATACAAAGTTAGACCCCAAACGATAAAAAAATAAGATAATAATTGTTTTGATATCACAATGTAAATATTGGTTCCAACTAAACTATAAATTAATAATTACTAAAACATTTAAAATTCTAGAATTGTCTAGTAAATGTACATGTGAATCTAGATCTATGTACATGAGAATTTTGAAGTTTTTTTTGTTTGTTTCATTTAAACATGTAAAGTGAAAAGACATGAAATATTTTAAAGGTTAATGCATTAATTTAAGAGTTTGTCACGTATATATGCCAATTTTTTTAATTAATAATTTATTAATTTATCGATATAATAATATCTCGTTAAATTAATAAAATATTCTGGTTTCAACATTATTAATTTATAAAAGTTTAACCGTATGTATGTGTAATTCTCTAAGTCGTTTAACCAACTTGCAAGATTAATTTATTTTGACATCACAAATCAATCATGACTAGAGATTGATATGATGAATTGAGAGCTTTTACAGTACTTTAGTAGCTTTCATGACGTATGATTTGAAAAAACGTCGGTTTAAATGCGAGACAATTAAAAGATTCACATAACAACATATGTACCGTTATGTTGGCAATAGAATACTTTTGAATATTGTAAAAACAACGGAAACTCTGTTAATTCTCAGCTGATTTTTTTTAATTTTTTTTTAACTTGCTAAAATAATAAGTTGTTATATGTTTTAAATTTTATAAAAACGACAACTTGCACACTAATCTACTCTTAATTCTAAATTGCAAGCATCATTGTGTAATTATACATACACCTTATCCTTTTACCTCCTAAGTCAGGTGAAAACTAGACAAATGTCAATTGATGTCGTATCATATCATCTCATGGTTTGCATGTGTAATGTCATAAGAGGAATATGATACAATTTATAATCAATATTTTCTTGAGGTTCTAATAAGTTCAAAATGATATTCAAAGGGAAGAAAAAGAGCTCTTATGTTAACTCAACACGCTAGATCAACATCTCCCTATTGCAATCAAAGAATGTCAGAACTCCAACCGTGTCTTTGTCATCAAGCTAAAAAGACCACACACCGCCTTCCACAATATCCCCGACCAACATCATTAGAACCACGAACCTAATACGAGTCTCATTCAGATTTAGTTTTTGTCGTTTTCGGACCCCAAACATGTTGAATATGTACCACATAACCAACTTGGCCCTCTCTAGAGAGTGCCATAGAACAACTTGTTGAACACTTGAACATTTGTTTTTGTTAAAATAGTCGATATAGATTATAGAGTAAAATGGCCCAAGTTGCATTCATGGGCTATTGCAAAAATGTACATTGTTACTGGGCCATTCACCAATCTTTATATGGAGTGGGCTTGTTCAAATAAAATACCTTAAAGACTGCAAAATCTGCACAAGTTTTATAACAAAATATAATAATAATAACCCATCAAAAACATAATTCTAATACCAATCTGCCAATATTTTACCCTAAGAAATGAATGAACTCATCCTGAGACTACAAAGAACTGCCACAAGCTTAAGCTACTGCTATATGACCTATTTACATCCTTCACTTCTATACATATGTTGAATAAGATCAATGAAATGGAAACATTTACAATTTACAGGTGCCATATATGTATATTTATATATATTTATATAAATATATATCATGATTATATAAATATATATATGTTCATTGAACCTGTACTGTATCCACACTTCTGGCTGAATTCGAGGCCGCCAGCATAGCTGCTCCAATCCCTGATCCATCTTCCATCACTTTGAGAATCACATATGGGGCGATCTCTTCGCCTAATATCTCGGCTACAGCTTCATTTAAGTACTCTCTGAAACGGGTGTAGCTTGTGTATAATCCCCCCTCAACGGCTACCACTGATCTTTTCATTTTATCACTTCTAACGCCTTTTGTTCGTCCACTTGTAATGCCACTAGTGCCATCTCGACCAATCTTCTTTAAGATCCCAACAATGCCTGCCGCTACCAGCCTGGCAGCCCTTCTAGTTACCACGTCACATACTTTGACCATGATTTTTCTAACTTTTAGGGGGACATCGTGTATCTGTTGATAATAAAAAAAGACACCTCTTATATAAAAATATGAACCAAACTTAAGAAAGTTGATAACTGAGTGAGACATGCATCGTTTTCTAGCAGGGGTCAAAATAGACTGGGCGTGTTGGACTGTTGGGATGACCAGTTGACCACTAAATTCTAAGTTGGTGAATTGTGCCAAGATCGGGTTAAAAAGTACCTTTAAATGTGCTTAACCGTGTAACCAGTTTGGTGGGTTGTAAATGACAGGTTCGAAACTAATGAATATAAGTAAGAACACTAACAAATACAAGTAAGACCACATATATTACATGAATGTAACTATGGTACAAAACCAAAAGTACCTACATAAATAAAAACTCGTTTTATATAAATAAGTGTAAATACACACACATGAAGCAAATAACTAAATAAAAACTCGTTTTATGCAAGACTAACAATATATAAAACAAACATAAATAGTAACAAAAATATGAACCTACAATAACAAATACCAAAAACAAATAAAAATATAAAAAGAGCCTACATACTAAAATATTTAAACATGCATACACCCATTTTTTTCTTAAAAATTCAACCTACTAATCTAAAATTTATAAAAAAAATATATTTTGTCATCTTATAGCCAACCAAAACGAAATGAAAGGTTGATTTACAATTTACATCTTTCAAAATTTCCAACCTTAAATTGAGTTGACGCAATTTTAACCCAACCCTAACCCGTTTATTTTCAGTGTTGGGTCATGTCTTGTAGGGAAATGCCACCCCTACTGGTGGACAATCTTTTGTTTACAATCAATTAATGCCTTAATTATTGATCACCAAACAATACCTTTACAGGTACAAACTTATTCTTTCAATAAAAATTCTGCTAAAAATAGACACATGAGTGACATTTAACCAATTTGAGGTTTACTTGCTCTGTTGGGTTCATGTCTTGTATGGAAATGCCACCCCTACTGGTGGCCCCTATTTTGTTTATAATTAATTAACCCCTCAATGATTGGTTACAAAAACAATATGTCTACAATTATAAACTAACTCGTTAGATAAAAAAGTATGCAAGTGTAGACATCCTGTATGGCAGTATCTTTTAACCCATTTGACCTGTTCTCTTTGTTGCTAAAAGTCAAAAACTTTTTTAAAGCAACTTAAGTCGTCGACGTATGTATAAGTAAATATGTTCAAAATGTGACCTCTGGTCTAGATAGAAACTTCAAAGGAAATATCTTACATCCAAGATTTCTTCTAAAATCTTGGCAACTTCACTCAAGTCGGGGGAGTCATCTTCATGCATGGCCGCCATTATTGGTGTGCTGCATAATATCAAGGAACATATATTATTTTAGTATCTTCAGATTGAACCTATGCAGAACTTAGAAACAATATGAAAATGGTGTAATGGAGATGTTTTTATAATAGAAAGAAGACTGCCACTTTCTTTGAAAAGGAATAAAGAATGAAAAGTTGGCGGCTTTTGCCCATACGTAGATAGGAATATTACCAGAGGACCACCACTTAACAGTTTAAGAATACAAGATAAAAGGTTAGTTTTTTTATAGGAAAGAAAACCCTACAAGTGGCAATTTTATGAAAAGAAAAAGATAAAAGCTCGCCTTTTTCCTAAAAAACATGTCATTTCATGCCGAGGAAGAGTTGAATAAGACACAGATGACTAGACCCCAGCAAGAAAATACAACATGAAATGATAACTAATGAACTCACATTCACCTGACTTTTATATGTTGAAAGATCCAAAAGTTTGATTAAAAAAGAGCACTTCAATTTATATTTTAAATTTTCGTTGTCCACTTAAAACTTATTATTTCAATAGCATTAATAATAACAATGTACAACCCATTGTTCAAGTATTCATTAGTTGCAAAGTTCGTTGCTTAATTATTAACTCCTACCCACAAAGTTCTCTCTTTGACTTTGCATACCTACTCAAAAAGGTAAAATGACAAAATGATTGTTCCCACCTCCTTCCTAATTTCAATAAAAAAATATATCTAATTGGTTCAATGGAAGAATCATGCTAAATGCATCTTAATAAAAGGTAAAAGCATACCTCAGCACAAAACGTGTTGACAGCTTAGAAGACAATGGTCCAAAGACATCAGATTCTAAAGACAGTCTGTGAATTACTCTTCTTACTATGTCGCCTAGATACATTCCTGATATCATTTTCTCAAAACCCTGCAGCAGTACCCTTGTATTGGTCACATGAATCATAGAAAAAAACCTGATAATTACATAATGTTAATTATCTGCAAGTTGAGACTTGACATGATACAAAATTTACCTGATCATTTGGGTTCTGGCTCTCAGCATCAAGATCAATATCATATGATGTTCTAGGCAAATGTGAGGACCAAAAATTACCCCATTCCATGTTGATAACCTGATTGAAGTTAAGTTACGTAAGTGAACTTTGAAACATTTTTCTTTTATTACTAGGTATTTAGGTGATAGTAGAAAGACCAAGGATACCATGCCTCCTGAAGTCGTGAGAAGACCTTGACATTTGATAACTGCATCAGCCCTCTCTAAGTAACAGGCATTGGTACCGGTACCAATTACCACTGCAGCAACTGTGTCTTTATCAAGAAAATGCCCAACAGCCAACGTTCCCACACTATCATTCACCTGTTTACAAATGAAAAAGAAAACTGTCTTAATTATCTTAATCCTTAATGATACAAAAACTCATAATATTTTCTTAAATGTATGACTCAACATTTAGGCACTTTCAGCCATCTGCCATTTTGTTTAGAAACTTGATATAAATTTAGCAATTCAGAATACAAAGCAAAGACTAATCAATATCTCTAAACTTGTCTTCATCAATTTCTTGGAAACGTATATTTTCCGTGATATAGAATTTACTCCTAACATTTACACGAATATCCAGACCTGTTGAACATGGCTTTAGTTCATGTGTTGTGGTATATCAGTTGCCAACTTCTTTCTAGCCAGGATATCATGGCAAAGAAGTTTGTCTGTTTTGATCATTTTTTAATGAATTGGAAAATCCTTGTATTTGTTAAATTCTAAAAAACTATTTGTCACCAACTGAACAACTATTTCTTTCAATAGATGGGGCGGGTCCAAGTAAAAGGGATCACATGTCAAGAAATGCATGTAACACAAGATTGTAGAGAAGTTTTTCAACCAACCTTTAGCAAATATAAATCCATAACGTACTATACAAGAACAGTCAAAGAAAAAACATGGAAAGGTTATTGAAGCGCTTACAAGTGCGGCAACATTCATATCTAGACCTCTTCTGGACAATGCTTTTTGCAAACATTCAACGACATCTTTTTCGACCTGAAATAATGAACACATGACATCAGATACATGAGAATAGAGTTACAAAACTTCAAATTTCTACTAACTAATGATATCATATGTATCCTCTCAACTCAGTTATTCATTTTAGAGAGGTCCATTGCTGTCTTTTCTCATTAGCAGAGATATAATTACACCACAGAATTGAACTTTTGCAACAAATTTTTAATGCCTTCTACATTTTTTAAGGAAATAAATATATGTTTGAAAAAATGCCTGGTGCTTAATCCTAGAATGTTGTTAGACTAACCATGTCTTCAATGGCAAAACCTTTGGTCCACTTGATCAAAGTGCCTGATGAAACAGATGTTTGCTTCACAGGAAATGAGAATGTAAAACCAAGATCCTTTCCTCTAACTTGTGAAAGCTGTGAACTGTTTCCGTTTCTTTCGACAAATTCCTTTAGAGACAACGCAATAAAATCAAAAAATTCCTGCAAATATTGGTTAAAAATAATCACATTAATTCACATAAACCTGCAAAAATGCATTAAAAATTCATGGATTAAAAGTATTATGCTGAGTAAACGCCTGAACACCTCACTCGTGCTGGTCATTAAAAGCTGTGGAATGGGTTTCCTCTCAACATCATGCCCAAGAATAGACCTCTGACCACCAAGCTGAATTCTTATAATCCTAAAATTAGTCCCTCCAACATGTAAGGCATAATATACTCCATTCTCACTCCTGACAAACAAAAATAAACCATCAACATCACATACAATACCATATATCAATCAATGAGTGCTAATCAGCATACATTAATAAATTACATCTAGACCGCACTTAAAACATGCAATGAGTAATTCATAACCCTATATCAAAGATATTAAAAAGATAATCACCTCTTACTCGAAAATACACATTTATTGAGATTCATGGAAAGCATTCAGTCCGGACAGACTGAATTATATAGCAACAACATGACAATAGCTTCTTAAAATAGCAGTCATTAGGACAGATGTTTCAAGCATATGTCTTAATCTGTTTGGCCGATGCAATTTGAAAAAGGTCAAGGATGATGTCTCGAATTCCCCAACCTTAAGTAAAGTTTGTCAATCAGCAGCATCGTTGTAAGAATGTAACAACACATAGACAAAATAAAGAAAAGCTACTAGGCAACTACTCAATGCCATAGAAGCAATGGACGGATTCAAGATCATTTAATCATCAGCTGGTTAAGGGCTTACATGAAATTACTTGAATGAAGTCTTAACTCTTAAAAGAGTAGGTTGAAACAAAAAGTTTCAAAAAGACAGATTCCCACACAGTTTTCAAAAACGATTGATTCAAACACTAAATCTCAAAAAGACTGGTTCAAACAAGCTTCTAGAAGACCAAATGTTTCAAATTATCGGTTACCAAATACTACCCTAATTTCAAACAAAATACATCATAATAAGAGCCCTAACAAAAAAACAAGTATTAAACATAAAATGCAAGACTCATTCCGCACCAAACCAAATCGATACACATAGACACACAACAGTATCAAACAAACATCAATTCTTGATATTTTAACACACACCCACAAAAATCATACATTAGCCTACAACAGCAGAATTAGCAAAACGAGTTGAAACAAGTAAACAACCACATTATAATCCCAAACACCAATAAAACAATCACCCAAAATATAAAAGAACGAAATCTAGATCAAATTCGCAAGAAAAACGGCTTCAATTTCACCAAAAAACCAATTTTGGACCAAGAAATCAACAACCCACAAACGAAAAACATAAACATGTAAATCTTTTTCAGCATTGTATACGTATCTACGAACTAACGACCCAATTTACACCAATAACTTACGCACCCATCTGGAAGATTATCGACAAACGTGAGCAACATCTTGAGCTTACTACCACCTTCAGACGCTAACCCCGCGTGCATCTCAACAGCCATCGCATCCACCACCTGCCTCAGCCTCCCCACCGGCGTCGCCGCCGCTTCTTCAAACTCATCCACCGCCCTAACCACCGTCCACCACCGTCTCCGACTCCTCACTCGCCGCCCCACCACCACCGCCGCGATCGCACAGCTCACCACCGCACACCCCACCGCCACACCCAACCCCAACTTCCCCATCTACGTCGTTACTATCTTCTAATTTCTTCAACCACCGGTTTCTTAACCGATTTCTGTCTCCGGCGCCATACGTCACGGTGGTGAATCTTTAACACGAAATACAAAGGGTCACTGTTGGGTTTTGAAATACTTGAGGGATTATTGTCGCCGGAGAACACTGTTCCGGTGAAATTCCGGTAAAACTCCGGCGAATGATGAGACGCAGAGAAGGTGTTCGACGAAATGCTTGAGAGAGAAAGAGAGGCGGTCTTTGGAATGAGAGATGTTTTGGAAAGCGAACTGGTGGATGTTTATATATTATTAAGGAAATGACGGATTTGCCCTTCGAATATTATTATTACTATTATTATTATTATTTATTATGGATTTGTTATGAATATATGAATAGGAGTATAACATCCGAAAATAAATAAGTATTTCTTTGGTTTAGGTTGGGTGATAGTATCTATTTTTAGTTATTGTGTGTGAATTGATTTAAAGAAAGTATGATGATATTGAATAAGATATCAAGAGAAACAATGATGGTATTGAATAAGATATCAAGAGAAAGAATAGACATGTGTATACAAGGTAAAGATTATGCAAATGCATATGTAGTTATTATATAGGAAGAAAAAAAATTATAGTTATTATTATAAGATTATAAGATACGGAAAAATACCCGGTAAAAACATTACTTATATAATAGAGTCTGGGAGTGTAAAATAAGACAAATTTTACTTCTAATTCATATGTTTCTAGTAAAAAACTCACATAAGATAAATGGTAACCTTTATACGATGATATCAAGTTTTTTAAAGTTTCTTTTTACTTGTTTGAAATCACTAAATTTTCATAACTGTTCGATCATATGTAATTGTATTATAAATATTTTACTTTTTAAATTAGAGACAGTATAACATATATGAATATTTGTTACTACTAAGTGAAAATATTACAATTAACTTATAATAACAAGTGATAGTAAAGCAAAAAACAAATTAATAAATAATAACCAAGTTTCATGAATACAATATTTAAGTTAAACTAGAAAAAAAAAACAATCACTAAATCGTAGCCAACATTCATATATGTTTGTCTCATATGATTTTTTAAAAATAGCTTGAAATAATATAAAAGAGTGTCGAATACTTTAAATGCATTTAAAAAACCAAATTACTATTATATAAAGTTACTACTAAAAAAATTGGCATGGTAATACTTGTGACTTTGTTGAAGATTTAAAAGTTTTTTTGGTGTACGCGTGTTTTTAATAATATACCTCAAGATAACTAAGAACCAGATAAATCAGTTTTTAACCTTTGAATAATATTATATTTTAATAGATTACTAAGGCTTAAAATAATTGTGTTCCTTTAACTAACGAATTTATTGGAGACCTAGTGTTGACCTGATTATTTTACTAACTCCAGTCAAATTATTTGTCTTCAAGGGGCCCAAAAGAATGCGACAACCACAAAACTACAATTATGGCCATGTGTTTTATTACACATTTTTTAAGTTCAATTTGCATATGTTTATTCTTTTGCTTTAAATAATAAATTAATCTACTACAAATGAGTTAAGACGTCTTAACTATATTTTTTTAGTTATGTAAGTTAAAAATTTTAGAAGTTTGTCTCATTTAACTTACGAGAACTTGAGCTCTATTTTTATAAATCGTTAATAGTTTTTCAAGTTAAAGCATGACTAGGAATTGCTTAGTTTATTATTATTTATTAAATACTTAATTATTGTGTGTGTATATATTTATAACTATAATTATATACAGCAAAATATATATTATTAGCTATTTCCCAATATAATTCATTTGGAAAAAAATTAAACATTATCGATAAATAAATTGGGTTGTTATATTTCGACACATAATAATCATGAAAAAGGTAGTTCATTTTTTAATCAGCATACGTGTTTTAATTAGAAACATTTGATTGGATATTTGGATATGATATAGTTGTATGTGTACAAATTTTCAAGTACTTGTCTTATTAATTCAAACAAATAATAAAACTACAAATTTGTGATGCTTGTTATGATGTAATTATGCAGTCATTATATAAATAAAAACTATTATACCTATTTCTTTGTTACATTCGTTTAGGTTCACGGGCATAATTTTTCTCCTTATACGAATTTTCGATTCGATCTTTTTTAAGTTTAGCTTATTTCAAGTTTTACAGATTGAAATTGATTATTATTATGTGGTCTCTTGAATGTTTATCTACATACTTTAAAATTTTAGAGTTAGAATTTTTGGACTATATAATTATGGAAATATTAGAATTAATGTATATTTTTGAGTGATATTTGTTCAACATACTTAAAGACGAAAAACCAAGAATATAAGAAAAAAAGAGTACTTCATAATTTGTGTAAAAAAATCCTATAAATGAGGAAAAGGGCATGAATGTCATTTGAAATATTATGATGGTAAAAGAAGGTGAAAGCTGTCTTCCTCTGTTGCCAGCTAAGCTCAACCCAAAATCTCCTGCAAGTAATTATTTATTATTTTGAAAATAAACATTTTTTCTTCATTTATTGGTAAATGTTATTTGAAATTATAAACTACATGTGCAAATCGTTGAAAACATATAATATAATATATAAAAGATAAAAGATTGTCAGAGAAAGAACAAGTAAGCTGCAATTACCATTGTAAAAAAACCTAGATTCTAAAAATGGACTTAGATTTATACACAATCATATAAACTTAAGTGATAGATTATATTATATAAAGCTTGTATGTATTTTAAATATTTTTAATATATATGGTGATATATATACCATCTAATAAAATGAGACTGGATAACAAACAACGGGATGTGATTAGGGGTGTCAATTGTGTCGGTTGACAGGTTACGAGTTGGTTGGTTGAAATATAGAACCTGAACACAATGCATGTTTATGTTTGTGTCAAAAAATTCAACCCTAACTTGAACTCATATAAAATTTTGTAACTCGACTTAACTCGTTTAAGCATTCTTCTAAAGAGATTAAAATAATCAATGCTAATTTAACATCTAAGTTCCAGTTTCGAATTCAACACACAACGAGCCGTCAAATTATAATTGTCAAGTTTAAATATATGTTTTTAGTAATATATGTTTTTTTTGTTAAAGCTTTAAATGAAGTTCGAAATTTAATTTGTAGAACTTTTAAATTGAAAGACAAAATAAAATTATGTATGTAAGGCCCCGTTCCCCGGACGCTTACAGTTGGATCCTCATCGCACATAAAACATATAATTACATTCGTATTTCATAAACATCGCAGCGGAACATTTGAAATAATCTTTCATTTCCATCTAAATACTTTTGCAAGTTAATACAACATTCAATACAAAACGCAGTTTTTTCGCATTACAATGCAAAAACATTAATCAAAAGAATGCCATCAAAAAAGGAGCCGAGTAGCCGCCCGTGCCATCCTCAGCAATCATTACCTGCCAACTGGAAACACATAAAAAGTCAGCGTTGCTGAGTGAGTTCTAGTTTTATAATAAAACATACTTTGCTCTCATTCAAACTATTCTTTACTTTCTTTCAAATCATACTGCGCTTTACATTCATTCGTGACCATACAACATACATACACATCGATAATATAGTTATTATCTTCTATTACATTCGTTAACTTTCGTTCATTGTATATGTTCGTTCTCCCGAGTCTGTTGCGACAACAGGGTCGCTCACCTCATTGGAAATCTCAACGATTGCACGCTATCCGAGTCTCTTGCAACAACAGAGTTGCTCACCTCATGGGCAATCTCAACGATTGCATGCTATCCGAGTCTCTTGCAACAATAGGGTTGCTCA